>FXXK01000287.1:324473-356230 GCA_900184695.1 Betula pendula
GAATAATAATAAACAAGGACGTTTATTTCGGTAAAGGCGTAAAACCAAACAGGCGACATTCAAATTACATGGCCACTAAGACAAATAAGAGAAAATTAAGGTGCGCCATTGGAAAAATAGAAAGAAGTTCAGGCCTTTCTCTTCAAAATCTTATGGGGAAGATCTCAGTCCGTACAGATACTGCCTTGCCAGTTGCCCCTGCCACTGTTTCACACTGCACAACAGCTATAGTTGCGTCCCTGCAGACCATCCATCACCAATCTCACCATCTCTCTCAGTCTCTCAATTTATCGTCAATTTATCATATCGTTCAGAAAATCCACACGTGATTTATTAGATAATTGATTAATTGAGTTGTCCGCTTAGCTTGACCGGGAACCGAGGAATGATTCGACTGCTCAAAAACTAGTGTCACTGTGTAATCTAAATAGAATATATAAGTACAAATATATTAAGAAAACTCCCAAAAACAATAAAAAAAAAAAAGAAAAAACCAAAGTTACATGCATTATTAAATACATACTTTTTAATTTGACAGTAAAAATTATTATTAAATTTTAAATCTTATAATGACATTCACTGCAGGTTAATGAGTGTGCATTTAGTGTTATAAAAAGTAAAGATGAAACATAAAACATTAATGCTCCTAAGGGGCAATAGAAAATCGTTTTCTTTAAAAAATTATTTTTCCTTCCAAATATGATAAATTGATATGCAAAAGGTTATAATTAATATTTTTTCAATATACAATAGAGCTCATAAAACACACTTACAATTTGGTTGCGGGTTGTACAAACAAAGCCAAGAGCATGAACATACTCATATTTTCAATTTTAGCAAAGAAAAAAAAAACTCGAATTTTTTAAAATACATAAGATTTGTAGAGAGATTGTGTACTAAAATTGGTATGCATTGAACTATTTATAGTGTTAAAATTGCAATTTTTAATGTCTATTGATTGCCACGCGCACACACATGTGCATTTAGTCCTTCATATCTTTTATAGGTAGTAAGATAAAACACAGCCTGGGCTGATGCTACAGTGCATCAGCCCATGCACATGAACAGTAATTTGGGCCTCGTGAACAGTTTTTTTTTTTTTTTTTTTCCTCCTCCTCCTCTGATTTAGCCCAGGCTGTAGCATCAGCCTGGGCTGATGCCAATCACCACTCCTTTTTATAATATAAACACAAGTGCATATATTTAAGCATTGCTTTAAAGTAATTGCTTGATGTGTGTAGATGCCTTATAAACGCAATTTAACTTTTTTTTTTCTTTTTTTATCATGTGGAACTCTCTTTTTTCAAAACTCTTTAATAACTCAATTTAAAACATTTTAAAAAAACAAAACAAATTATATACATATAATTTTGAAAAATTATTTAACACTTAAAGCGGATGGAGAATTTCTCAAACAAAAAAAAAAATTGACAGATAACCACTCAAAAATGAGAGGGGTCTGAAATTTTGGAGGGGATCCAAACAAATATGAAGGGCTTGCAACGAATAAAAAAAAAAAGGACAAATAAAGCTTAATACATCATAAAATTTCCAGACCCAACTAGAGGGCAATTACAGAAAAAATCATGAACAATATTAAAGGAGTTTGACAGTCAATCTAACCCAAAATAAAAATCTCCAAAAGAATGTACATGAAATCTTTGTTTCTTGTCTGAAAAAAAAAAAAAAAAGACTTACATTTTTGCACGCAAAAGAACATACTCGGTAATTAACAATTACCATAATTTCTATACTATTTACCTTTGAAGCTTAATTCATCATTTTATACAAGCGGTATCATAAGTGTTCTCCAGTCCGCTAAGAACATGGACCATGGTCATAGCTGTTCTCAAATGATAGCATTATCAATGATTTTCTTAAATTTTATTCTTTTTTTTTTTAGATGTACAAAAAATTATTTAAAGCCCATGGAATAGTTTTTTTTTAAGTGTTTTTTAAACTGAAAAAAAATTTGAAAGTGTTGTCTTATATTTAGGATAATACTTTTGCTTTCCTTACTATTATTTTAATATATAAAGTTTTTTTTATTTCTTCTATTATTTATTTTTAAAAAAATTTATATGACTTTATTTTTTCTCTATTTGTTTCCTACCATTTAATTTTAATAATATTTAAAATTGTTTTGATAGTTTATGAAAACATTAATATAATTGGTAATTTGAAGGTATACATACTTTTTATCTTATATAAAATAAAGAAGAAATTTCATAAAGGCCCTTCAAACTTCAACGCGATTTTGAAATACTTTTTTACTTTTGATTTTTTTCACTTTGACCTCTTCTTTCTATTTTTAATTTGTATCATTTAACCTCATTCTATCTATTTTTACTGTCAAAATATGTTAAAATCTTTAAAATACTTATGTATTTTTTTTAAAAAATATAAAATGATGAGTATTTTGATAATTTTTGTACTTATTCATTTGAATTTAACAAAAAATCTAAACATATAAAAGTTAAATGATACAAATTAAAAATATGAAGGATTAAAGTAAAATAAATCAAAAGTCAAAAAATATTTTAAATCGTGTAAAAATTTAAATTGCTTTTGTGAAATTACTATAAAATAATATAATAACTGAAGTTGGAAATGCTGCGGTAGTTGGACGTTTGATGAACATTTAACGCTTACGTACTGTTATAGTCTTGTGGCAGCAGCCGATTCGCGATTATTTTTGCTTTTTCCGAATGATTTGACGGGGCAACAGTTACCGCTCCCGGGCAAGCATGCTCCTCACTTGCCGATACACTTAACTATTCTGACACACTGGTGGCAGTGCTGACTTTTTTTTTTAATCGTATTTTTACTTCTTTTGGGCGTTGGGGGGACTTCTCAATATCCCCCGGGCAAGAGACGTTGGATTGTTTGTTTTCCTAAGCTAGTTGGATTTTTTTTTTATTATTTATTATTTTGAAAGAAGTTGGATTTAAAAAAAAAAAGTAACTATGATGAGTAAATGA
Organism: Betula pendula; assembly: GCA_900184695.1. Lineage (NCBI taxonomy): Eukaryota > Viridiplantae > Streptophyta > Magnoliopsida > Fagales > Betulaceae > Betula > Betula pendula. Next base: position 327,455 of record FXXK01000287.1, read on the forward strand.
AAATTTTTAAAGCGACCAAAAAATAAAAAAAGAAACTTGTTAAGTGTAGGATCTCTCGATTTAAAGTGAATGGGAAAATTTTATTTTATAATTAAAAATTCATTTTATTGCCTTTAACAAAATATGTATATAATGTTATGTCATTTAAAAGTTTTAAATAATAAATAATATATTCACTATAGAACAACGTATATATTATTAGACATGTTAAATCTAAGATGAACATAAAATATATTCTCTTAATTTCATTTAAAACTGAAAGATTCAGATTCTGACCCGCTCCAATATTTCATGTAAATTTAATAACTGTTAGGATAAGTCTAGACACTAGTTTTAGTGGTTTGTTCTTAATCTTGAATACCATTATGAGTTCTGATTTCAATTGGATATGTTGCGAGGTTTCGTGCATTCATAAGTTCTTTGGTTTGATTTTGATTTAATTTTTGTGTTTTCAATTTTAACAATGAAATTCTTAAATTTTGTTCATATTTTAAACAAGTATTTTTATCACTGTACTGTTAATATTAATGACATGTTTGGTATGGAGAATGACTATTTCAAATAATAGTCTTTATTAATAATAGAATGAGTGTAGTGCATTAGTCTTGAAATAGTCATTCCGATGATTATGAGGGAATGATTATTCATTTAATTGAAAAAATAACTATAAGATAGTCATTCCGATGATTATGAGGGAATGATTATTCATTTAATTGAAAAAATAACTATAAGAATAGCTATTACAATACTAATTCACTATATTTATTCATTTCTTAATAAGGACTATTTCAATGAATAATCATTCCGCATATTAAACATAACCTAATGGTTTATTGTCTGTCAAATATGTCTTGTTTGTGAAAGGATCCTTTCAATTTCAAAATAAATGGTTACAAAAATGCTCCTAATTTTGAAATGGAGAGGATCCATTTCCGTCTTGTTTGACATGTCGTTCTACATCTGAAGAGCCCAATATCAATGCCAAATCGGTAGGTACACCTCATAATACAAAGACAAAACACCAAATGAAAATGCTTCCTCCTTAAACCCGTTGTCCTTTAGCAGCGGGTGCGTTACGTGGGTTCATCGAATGTACAACAAATAGCAATAACTTAGAGCCCAGCAAAATCCACCAACTTTCCACAATCCATAACCATTCACCAATATACAATATACTTAGATAGGTCAAATTTCAGTACGAAGCAATGTACATTCCAATCCATTACAGCAAGCAAATTAATAGATGCTTTCTTCTTAAATAATATTTATATGCCAACATAATATGCAACACCACATTCATACATTGAGGAGATAAATAGCCTACATAAAATAAATAAATTATAAAGGTACTTATAGATGTGAAGTTTTAGATTGGTTCATTATAAGATTAGACTAAACTATATAAATAGTTTTATAGAACTTAAATAGCAATTTGACTAATCATTTTGAAGTAATAACGCTGATGTGGCTGTTACTTTTTTTTGGGTCGCTATAAATGTCAAATAATATTAGAATAACGTAATAACTTCATTGGGTATGAATCATTTTGGACAATACACCGAAGATAACATTAAATCAACACATTATAAAGTAAAAATATTCAAGTGACTCATGCTTGAAAGCATACCACACATAGTAGTTGTTGGGGTTCATAACCCCGCAAGGCTGCAATTCAATGCAATTATATGGATCTTTCAAATAAATGTCAGCCTCTCTATTGTGGTCTAAAATTGAGTCCATCTTACTGACATTAACCGTCTAAATCATTATATTGGGAAGCATGACACATGAGAGACAAGGCTTAGATTTGTAAATTAGGAATTTCTCTATTTCATTTGAAAGGAAGATGAATTATTTTATAAGAATTAGGTGTTACCAAGAAATTAATTATCTTGTAAAGAGAATTCCCCTTTTGCATATATTGCATAGGGAACAAAAAAAAAAACCCGCTTGAAACGAATTAGATTGAACTATTAGACCCCATTTTCGATATAATTTGCACCCCTTATATTAGAATCACATAAAGTTTTATTTAAAATTAGGTTGAAGGTTATTTTAATTTAGTTTATTAAATTAAAATTTGTTTTGAAAACATATAATTTTCATATTATTTTTATTAATAAAATTAACGGAATATGTGATTATCACGTACATTTTTAACTATCAAAAAATATTTTCTTATTACATCTAACCATGACTGAAAAAGTATATGGTTTAAAGGTCGAGATTTCTTAGAGTTGGGTCAAGCACGTTTTTGGAAATGGATAGTGAGCTAGCCGTCTTTGGTCGTGGGTTGCACATGCACAGTGCACCAAAAATGCAATGCGAAAAATACAGTAATAGGATCCTCTCCAGTTCCTTTGAACTGGAGAGGATCCGTTTCCAAAAATACAAGGGATGGTCTTTGGGTTTTGCTTCAATTCCAAATTTCTGGGCGGATTTGGTTTAGGCCCGCCCACATAAACATTCCCCCAGGACAGAACCGAAGCAAAGCCAGCCTATCCCGACAGAACACGTTGCCAGCCAGCTCAGACCAATGCAGACACCGTATAACAATTTCACGCGCGCGCTCACGTGCTCCGCCTTATCTAAAACCCCGTCCAAACTACGCGACAGGATACTGAGAGCGAAGCGTGAACGAATACCAGGCGCAAATACACTTGTGAGCGAAAAAGCCGAAGAGTGTCACCTATTGAGAAACGACGCCGTCTCACCCCATACCACAAACCAGACCAACCCTCCCTCCATTTAATTTATATGGCCCAAAGATGAAAAGGCGCACAAGCCAGTGATGAAAAGAAGGGGCATTTGGGAGCTATCTGGTTCAAACTTAGAGGAAATCTGAGAGAGAGAGAGAGCTTAAGGGTGAGACTCAATGGGGGAGCAGAGGAACCGGTGGAACTGGGAGGTGAGCGGGTTCGAGCCGAGGAAAACCACGTCGGACGATCACATGCCTGGTGCTCCGCTGGTCCGTAGGTACTCGATCTCGGCCGCATCGGCGCTGGCTCATTCCGAGCTGACGAAGCCCTCGGTGGCCTCCAAGGTCCAGCGATTGAACGACAAAGTTAAGGTCAGTAGCTTCTACTTTATCTCTAGCATTTTCCTTTTCTTTCTTCTTTGGCTTGATATTTACTGTTTGGTAATGGTATTTTACTTGTGAGGAGCTAGTGCTTTGAATTTAATGTGGATTAGGCTAAGAAGTTATACCAGTGAAGAATTTGAATAACACGCGAAGAAGGTTGGTCTAAGGAGCCTAGAATGAAGTAACCACTTGCCATTTTCTCTAAGAGACACATTTGGTCTCGTTTTCACTAAGCTCTTAGTTAGTGGAGGTTCAGCTATTTGAGGCAATGAATGGAGGAGATGAGGCCTTAAAACTAGAAGTTTTTAGTGCATAGTATTTACGTTTGGTTATATTTTGGGGTTTTAGGACCTTGCTTGCTCATTTTGGCAGGGTTAATTTGCTGGAGTTTGGTGAATCAGTGCGCTTTGTACAATGTGTTAGTAACTGTGTTGCTTTTATGAAAGAATGGGTTACTAGGATAGCCTTTTCTCAAGGGTTATGCGTTAGATCAAAGGTCACAAAACAATGGTGTTTGTGATAAATTTAGATGCTAAAATATACAGGCAAGAGGTGTGAAAACTCTGCCTTACTGAATTCGGAGGTTCTGGCAACTATCAGGTTATTGGATATAGAAATTAAGAGTTAATAAGTCTAAAATTAGCATGAATCTTTGCTGGTTTTCCTTTCTGTTGAAGGGCCCTTGAGCAGTGGATTCAGGATTTTGCATTGGGGGGGAGGGGGGGGGGGGTTGTAATACTCAGATATTAACGAAACAAAATCCTCCAAATAGATCCTTTTTTTATCTTAACATATTCATATTAGTTAGCTATAAAAATTCAAGTTCTTATACATATTCACTTGATTGATATGTCTTAAAAGTTCAGAAGACAATTTTCATTACGTAATAATGAAAAACTGAATCTTCCATTAAAAAAGATAACAGTTGAGATAACTCAGACCTTTCCTTGAACAACTTATGAACAATTTAAGAAATGAAGTTCACTGTAGTTGAGAAGCCTGCAATACCCAAAAGCTATAGCACACCAAAATCTCTAGGAAATAGATTTAAAAATGATTGTGTGTGTGTGAGAGAGAGATGAACTTCCAACCCCCACCCTTTGAGGACTGTATGTAGTGATTGTGAGATAGTCATAATTTGATGGCCAAAACTCCATAGCATCAGAATGCTATTAATATTTGGCTTGCCATGTTTTTATGCAAGACCTGCTCTCTGCATGATTAGATGCACATTTAAGCCACATAAATCTAGCATATAAAACTGAAAGTCAAGAAAAAAATGTGAGCAAAATATCAATTTCCTCTTTCTTGAACCTTTTGTTATGATAATCGGGCAGGCTCTTTTGTCCTTGTCAAGTTCTTTTACCTTTGTTGAGGGCTAGAATTCTAATAGCTGTATACTATATTGGTGGATTGGTGTTATTGTGGTGAATTGGTGTCGTATGTGTAAGAAAAGTGAGGGGTCTATTGATCATCTTCTTTTTTATTATGAGGTTGTAAGAGAATTATAGAGCTCACTTTTTCAGTTGTTTGGGTTTCAATAGGTTATGCCTTGAAGGGTGAGAGATTTGTTGGTGAGTTAGAGGGGACAATTGGGACAACGTAAGGTTTTGGAATTGTAGAGATTGGCTTCTTTATGTTTAATGTTGTGTATCTGGAGAGAAAGGAACGCAATGAGCTTTGAAGATTGTGAGATAGCGATGTTAGAGTTAAAGATGTTGTTTCAATCCTTTTATACATGGATAGTAGTGTTGTTTAGATTGTTTGTTTCTAGTTTTTATGGATTTTTGGAGTTTGGTTCTTCTTTTTCTATACTTAAGGGGTTATAGAATTGCACCCCACTGAGCTTTTAATAAAATTGAATTACTTTAAAAAAAAATATTGGAAATCCTTGTTATTTCCTATGAAGATTTATTCCTTGCCAAGGTAGATCAAGAAGTGTTTAGACCCCTTCTAGACTTTGTAATCTGGTGTTGTCATGTTTACTTATTATATTGAGTTTTGGTGGTGCTTTTCACATATGGTGATTTAGGTGTGTATGTGGAGCATGTGATAGTGTTAGATGTTCTTGTTGACAACCATATCTCATATTTTGCGCAGCTTGCAAGAGAAGATTTCTTGGAGTTGAGACAAGAAGCAAATGAGCTGCAGGAATACTCAAATGCAAAACTTGATCGAGTTACACGTTATTTAGGTGTTCTTGCTGAGAAAACCCGTAAACTAGGTAAGGGTTTGTATTCTGCCTTTTGGTTGTATGGTCCATGGTAAAAAATTAAGAGGATGCTATTTTCCCCGGGTTCAGGGACTGAAGTATTTCATTTGATTTATGTGGAGTGGATCAGGGGCGGAGCCACAGCCACCCTTGGGGGGGCTGTGGCACCCCCAAAATTTTAAAAATTTTTAATTTTTTTTTAAATTTTTTAAAATATACCCTTAAAAATTTTAATTTTCCCCAAAATTTTTTATTTTTTTTAAATATATCCTTAAAATTTATTTTGATCCCCTCAATTTTTTTTTCTTTCAATTTTACCCCCCCCCCCCAAACCTAAAATGCTAGCTACGCCTTTGGAGTAGATGGTATGAGACTGTTTTCTAAATTCATGATTGTTTTAATATTTGATATGGGTACAAGGATTGATATTCCATGCAACAATTATAAAGATATTGGAAGACATAATCTCATCTTTGGGATAATTCATGAAAGTCATGAGTGAAGTTTGGATATGCCTCACGCCATCTTGTACTTTTCTTTGTAAGGTTTTTGGTGTTGATTTTGTTTTTTTGTTTGGGTATAATGTCAGATCAAGTTGCCCTTGAAACTGAGGCTAGAATTTCTCCACTGATCAATGAAAAGAGAAGGTTGTTTAATGACTTGTTGACAGCCAAAGGTACTCTTCTATGAGTTTTTTTTTCATTTGAAAAATCTCTCTCTCTCTATCTCTCTCTCTCTCTCTCTCTCTCACTCTTGCTTGCTTGCTCTCTCACTCTCCCCCATGCACAGACACCCATGCACTCACATGGCACATGCCTGCATGGTGCTTCTCAGAAAGTTCTTTCAGTCCTTTTGATTAAAAACTTTAAATTCATTATTTCAGGAAAGATAAGGGTATTTTGCCGTACAAGACCATTGTTTGAAGATGAAGGTCCCTCTGTTGTTGAATTTCCTGATGATTGCACTATCCGTGTCAATACTGGTGATGAAACCATTTCCAACCCCAAGAAGGATTTTGAAATTGACAGAGTTTACGGACCTCATGTCGGACAAGGTGAGCATAACTAAAATACTTTAATTTTCTTTCTCAATTGTTGCATTTTCTTTCTCATACTCTGGTTGCACTTGAGCATGTTGATTAGTATCTTTGAGATTTTGTATGCAGCTGAATTGTTCAGGGATGTTCAGCCACTGGTGCAGTCAGCTTTGGATGGATATAATGTTTCTATATTTGCTTATGGACAAACCAACTCTGGAAAAACACACACAATGGTTGCTCTCTTTCTCGTTCTCTATTTATCTGTCCACTTTTTAATCTACTTGTTCTATCCACTTATAAATGTACTTGTTTGTGTGTGAGCTCTCTTTCTCTCCATGCATGTGATGCATCCTTTATGTCAGTACATCCAGATTTATACATGCATGAGAATGTGCTGCCTTGCGAGCTAATTTAAAGGGCTTCGAAGTTGGGGTGATTCTATTGTAAGATTAGATGGCTCTACATCTTGAAGAACCTTTCTTTTCCTGTCCCATTTTAAGGGATTACTTGGGAAGGAGTATACGAGGATATGGCCCTAGACAGGGCCTGGGGGCTTAAAAGGACGGATGCAGTTGACCCCAACTAGTTGGGTTAAATGGATTTTAGTTTAGTTGAGCACAAGGGGTTGCTTGGGAAAAGTAGAATGATTAGTATTTTTCACCAACTGACCTTGACTCCTCTCTTTGTGAGGTGGATTCTTCTCTTCCTCTTCCCCCTTTAACTATAAAATGATCTGGAAAAACTTTTGTACAAAATGAACTGGATTATCCATTCATGTTAGCCCAACTTGCAGTGTGCCTATTACTAGGGGTGATTTAATGTCTCTCAATTTTAGCGGGCTCTTTTTATATTCAAATTTCATGATATTTGACCTACACTGATGTGCTTTTACATTTTTTAGGAAGGATCTAGTCATGATCGTGGTTTATATGCTCGCTGTTTTGAGGAGTTGTTTGATCTAGCCAACTCAGATTCAACTTCCACTTCGCGATTCAAATTCTCTGTTACAGTTTTTGAGCTCTACAATGAACAGGTTATTTTACTGTCCTCACTTATCTGTGGTAATAATGTGCTGTTTTCTGATTTTTGTTAGAGGATAGTTTTGACACTGCACCATCAGTATGTTTTGATCTAGACCCGTTTCCTGTCCTTCTAGGTCAGGGATTTGATTTCCGAATCGGGGAGCAGTTTACAAAAAGTCAGAATGGGATCACCGGAGTCTTTTGTAGAACTTGTGCAGGAAAAAGTTGATAACCCATTGGAATTCTCTCGAGTCTTGAAAGCTGCTTTGCAGGGCCGGGGGAAAGATATATCAAAGTTTAATGTTTCTCACCTGTATGGTCTTTAGATGTGTTCCGTAAAAATGTTTTACATTTAGCCTATTTTGTTCTTGTTGCGAGTGTTTTAAGTTTTATAATGGTTCTTTATTAGATTGTGTTTATGCTTTGAGCTAATATAATTTTGGAAGAGTAAAAGTAAGCCCTCTTCTGCTTTTGGAAATGGAGTCCTTTCACATTACTGTAATTAGACTATGAGGTTTTCATGTGATAGAATTATCCAATAAGTTCAGATGCATTGTAGTCATTCCTGAATTGCCTCTTCAGTATGGTTTGTGCTCTATAACAATGAATGTCTATTGTCTAGTAAGTTCTAGTAGCCTTTTGCATCTTTGCCGAATCAGTTTAAAGAAAATTTATGACCTGCTCTTTAATATCTCATTTGAATACTTAGAAAAAGATTCATCAAAGTCTGTACTTTATAGAGTTGCACCATTTTGCACTTTCTAATTAATTTTTACGTTATATAAAAAAAAGAAAAAAGCAGAAAGCCTTGAAGTTGTTGCAATATATGATCATAAGGAAATGGAGAAAACCATCAAATCAAGATGATTATTTGCAGTATTGATTTTTAAATGGGATATGAGATGGTAGATCATTTTTGTTGTTGTCTGGGCAATGCAAAAGTGACTATTGAAGTTGTAGGAGGTAAGCTCACTGGATAGGAGTTGCACCTCTTCTGAAACTTGAAACAGGAGATGTTTTTATCTTCTGTTGCTACTCTCAAGGGCAAACAAGGCAGTTTAAAAGATTTTATGCTTTATTTGGATTTTCCCAAAAGTTTAACTTGGTGTTCTTTTTAAAGGACAATATAACTAGTCAATTTCAGAAAGGGAAAAAATATGATATAGCCAAAGGTTTCAGTTATTTATTTGTGTGTTTGTATGTGTATGCCATTTACGTATGTTTGTTACTTAATGATGCTCTTCTCTTATTCATCTATGTGCATTTCTTGTCTCATTGTTGTCAGGATCATCACAATGCATATATATTATAACAATTTGATCACTGGAGAGAACTCGTACAGCAAGCTCTCCCTTGTAGATTTGGCTGGAAGTGAAGGTTCAATTGTGGAAGATGATAGTGGGGAGCGTGTGACGGACTTGCTGCATGTTATGAAATCACTTTCAGCGTATGTCATGTCACATAATCTCAATTTTTTTTTTGGCCATGTAGCAATCTCTGACCTTGGATTTGCTGCTTGCTTATCAGGCATAATATGCATGTCTCTCCTTGGGATTGCCAGTCATTGCACTTACCATTGGTTTTGATCCAAATGTTTTCCATTCAATCTAAACTTAAATAAATATGCGTAAACATATATTCTCTCAGTTCTTTTTGTTTTGTTTTTTGTTCTTTTTTTTTTTTTTTTTTTCCTGGTGGTTGCTTGTTTAGTTAACCAGGACTCACATTCATTTGATGTTGGAGTTTTCTTCCTAGGTGTGGTGGGTGAGGTAGGAGGGTATTTGTTATCCGATTCTTTTGTATATATTATAGCATCTATATCTCAGAAGGCAGAATTGTCATCATTCGCTCGGGCCATTCTCTTCTTACCGCATTTTCTGTTGCAAACGTAGGTTGGGGGATGTTTTGTCGTCTTTGACTTCAAAGAAGGATGTGGTTCCTTATGAAAATTCAATGCTGACGCAGATACTTGGAGACTCACTAGGTATTCAATTTCCTTCTTGTATTTATGGTGGCAGTTATTATGATCTAGAGTTGTAAAAGCAACAAAAGTAAGTTTCCTGAGTAATGGTAACAAATGCACGGCTGGTTGAGTGCCTCAAGCCTCACCTCCCATCATTGAAATTGCGCCTCTTGTCTTGCATCACGTTGTCTCATTGTGTTCATATACATTGCCAATAGTTGAATGTCTTCCTCCATGTGCACCTCTGCATGACATGGTAGGAAAGTAATTGGGCTCTGATACCAACTGATGCAACACACCTTGGCTTTGATACCAATGGACTTATTGCGGCTTAGTTGGTTGCTGAATCTACCAGTACATAAATCACAACTCTTTCATAAAACCATTAACTTTGTCGGAAAACTAAAGAAAACTCTCCCTAGAGTGTTCTTATTGAAAAATTGATAACAATACTGAAGTCTGGCGGTCAAGCTGTCCTTATTAGGCTTACATGGAAGAAGGGCACTATCATTTGATTGAAACTACGATCAAGCTGCGATCAAAGGCCCTTGGAGCAACCTTGGTCGAACGAACTTTGACCAAGATATCGACCGAAGCTCTTGGGAATTGGTACTAGTGGTCCTCATCTCTTCAGTCGACCGAACTTCTTGAAACATATTTTCTTATTTCTATTGACAAATAGTTTTGACCTAGTAAACATTTGAATTGGAAAATCTTCATGAGACACAAATTTGTAGCCCTTTGAATAAGCTTTCTAACGCTACCAAATTTGCCTTCATATGATATCAAAAATCACAAGATATAGCTGGTGTACTCATAAACTGGTCTGCATTTGGTGGGGGGGGGGGGGGAGGGTTGTTTGTGGGCAAGCATTAGTTGTTGATTGTTGATATGAGATGTCAAGCTTAGGTGGAGATGTGAGCCCATATAGGCACATTCATGGCACAATCCCCTGTGCGAAACAATAGCTATTTTGAGAATCCTAGGTATACTTTAAACAACTATGAGATCAAAAGGGAGGCGTAAACAATTTAGAATTGTATTTCTTTAATGACAAAATGTCATATATATGAGATGAATATAATAACAAATTGATTCAGACATTTGATATGATGTAAATGTAATAACGAATTGAGCCATACATGTGGGTGGGTGTAGAAGGAATTGCCAAATCTCAATAACTTAAACCTGTAAAATGGAGATAATAAACCTAGTTTTCCTATTTGAAAGAGAGTAGATCCTGAATGGACTGTGTATCTATAGGCAGCTGGTGAAGACCCCTAGTCTTGAATTTATAAACCAGCTACTTATCTATTACAGGCTCTATTGGGGTAAGGCACAAAATTCTCCAAATCACACTTAATGCTTAATGCTAATATTGGCTACGTTCTTGTTTTTGTAATTGAGGGACCAGTACCAAAAACACTTCTAGAAAGATCAGATGAGGTTGGATCTGTAGCTATTTACTTAAACCATCCCAAGAATGCTCCTGTACATTTTTAGGAGCACTGAATGGTACCCAAGAGTTGTGCTAAAGAAGCTCATATCTTTCCAGCCAACCTTACAACAATTAGAAATAAGAGAACTCTAACACCCTGGCTGTTTTTCTTCTCTTTTCCCTTTCTCTTTATCTTGAATATAAGTATCCTAATTTTTGGTATTGTACAGAGTTTGTTACTTTTAATTTTCTTTCTTGAATAAGAATTAATTGGCAAATCATCTCCACTTGCTTTTAAAAATTTTATTCTTTCTGTAGGTGGAAGTTCAAAAACTTTGATGATTGTAAACGTATGTCCAAATGTAAAGAATCTGTCTGAGACATTATCATCTCTGAATTTCTCTGCCAGAGCCCGAAATTCCGTGCTAAGCCTTGGAAATCGAGATACAATTAAGAAATGGAGAGATGTTGTAAGTCCTTACTGTTTTTTTTTTACAAAACAAGGTGATAAAGTTTATCCTTTGCTTCCATCGACTTGTGTATTCTGTAGAGAGCTACTTCATAGCTGTAGTTTTGATTTTATGATATACTCCACTTTTTGGTGGTAACAGTAGGGTCTGAACAGTAGAGGTGACATGAACTCCTACATGATCACTGAATGAAATCTTTTGAATGCTGCTGTGTGGTAAGGACCCTAAAAAATGTTCCAAAAGAGAAAATATTGAAAAGATACAAAATGGTGATGCTGCTTATTTTGCAATTGTACCTGAGGAGTTAATTTGAGGACCCAAGTAAACTTGTTGAGTCCAACAATATTAGTTTATTATTATCTTTATTGGGGGCGGGGAGGACCCTATATCTAAGAGAAAAAAGTGCCACAAAAATTTTCGGTAAAGATGATAATGAAGAAGCAGCTGCTCTACAGTTTAAGCTAGTAGCTGATTCGAGTATTCTGTTTCTCCCCAGAATAAAGTTCCTAGAGTCCACAAAACATAATAATTTCTGCATTTTGGCTCACTGTACTTGGCAAGTTTTATTTGGCTACCATTCATGTAAGCACAACTATGAAGTGCTTAGTGGAAAAAAGCACAATTGTGACACATGTTCTTCTCTGACATGTATTTTGTCATGGTTATTGTAGGCAAACGATGCACGTAAAGAGTTGTATGAAAAGGAAAAGGAGATTGAAGATCTGAAACAACAGGTTTTGGGACTGAAACAAGCTCTTAAAGATGCAAATGATCAGTCTATCCTACTCTTTAACGAAGTTCAAAAGGCGTGGAAAGTTTCTTTTGCACTGCAGTCAGATCTAAAGGTTTTGTAAATTCCATGAGTTTGGTATAGTTTTCCAATTCCATAATGAGTTACATGCTCACATGGATTTTTTTGACATTTTCCCACGTGTTAACTGATTGAATCTTGTTTTGTGATTAGCATATAATATCATTCCTTTCACTTTATTATGCTGAAAAGTGCTAGTTATTTGGTCATTAAATTGGATCAAGTTTTCAGGCAATTGATCTTTTATTTGATTTGAGGGTTGTTGTGTTTGCTTAAATGGGTCCCTAGTTGAGTGCATATACCCACATGTTTATAGATAGCAATACACTTTGCTAAAATGCACCAAAGCTATTGCAAACAACCTAAGAAATAGCAAGCACCGACACTTACAGTAAAGAAAATAGAAAAAAGAAAATAATATAGAAACAGAAGTGGTATAGGGATAACCAATTTTTAAAGCACACCTCTCAAGAAAGAAGACTTGATAAGGTGACTCGGTCATGATATACTTTAAAAGCTTGACTATTTTGTTGTAGTCCAGTACTCCACATCAACACTTTCCGTGCTAACCTTCTTTCAGCAAAATTCGCATGTAACTATTAGAAACCTTAAAGACCCAAACAACACAGTGAGACATGGTCTACATACTCATTCCTTTTACACATGCACCAATCAATCTCCAATCATTCTCATTTGATCAAATTTGCCCCCATGAGGATTTTCTGGAGAGCTGCTTTACAAACAAAGACCTTGATCGAAGCAGAATTCACCAAATTTTGTTCTAGTGAACATTTTGTCTGTGTTGGGCCACCGAGTGCCTTCTCATAAGAACTAACCTCAAATATTTACTACTAATGTGATTATGTGATGCCAACCTCATGTCTCCTCTCCAACTCACTCCACCTTAGCCCCCTACAAAGCTCAGAAGAAACCAACTTGGAGTCTGTCTCTCACTCTTTGTAGAGGTCTTTGAAAAATTAGGATACCTCTGCAAAACTCCTGCAGACCAACTCAAGTAATTTGCCACTATAATGTCATCCTCTGCCATGTAAATGGATTTGGAAACTACACTCTCAAATGTGTCTTTGTACTCCACTCATCCTGTCAAAAATTAAGCCTGCTACCGACCCCCACTGCAAAGAAGGTAAAACCTCTTCGACCCACGTTCACATTTTAGCTTCACGACTCATATGGAGAACCGACTATTGTGCAATCTTTATCATGTTTTCTGCAAGTATAGTATGGTTGAGATATTATAAACTCTTACTTTTTATTTTTAAATGTATATCATGTAAATATGAGAGAACTTTTAAGTTTGAGTGGTACTTAGTTGGTATTTAAATGATTGGTTATTTCAAATTTTTTCGTACCTTCTTAAGTGAAGTTTTTTATAGTCTTTAGTTGCCATTAGTTTGCCTTTCAATTTATTTCTCTACTTCTTCAAAATGTTTGGTGTATATTTTGTTTATTTATTTATTCATTATGTTGTTTTACTGAAGGTTACATTAGTGATGAATTAATCAGCTCAACAGCGTCTGTCTTTCAAATTGGTCTTTTACTGTCAAGATAGATCATATTGCCTGTTTAGGTAAGTGGGTGGTTAAGCTGTTTCATTATCTTGTTTGATGCAGTCAGAGAATATTATGCTGCTGGATAAACATAAGATTGAGAAGGAGCAAAATGCTCAGCTTAGAAATCAAGTTGCTCAACTATTACAGTTGGAGCAAGATCAAAAAATGCAGATACAACAGCGAGATATGGCAATTCAGACTTTGCAGGTTGGTACTATATATATATTTTTAAAAGTAACGACAGAATTTGTGTTTGCATGAGATTGAACTGGTGATCTCTCCTTCAAATGTTTATGTGGGGAGGAGATTTCATTTGGTCCAAGGACCATTGCAATCGTGTGTTGATACATGCATAACAATATCTAAGTTTTTTGTTTTTGTTTTAATAAATGGTACACTTGACAGCTTTACTTGGAAGGTTTCATGCACCATGTTGGAATATCTTTCATGATTTTCTTTATCTAGTTAGGTGTTTCTCTTGTATACTTCTTGTGTACTTGGGTTGTACCATTTCGCTTTTTAATGAATTTTGGTCACTTATAAAAAAAAAAATGCATAACCATATATATTAGGTTCTTTATCAAGTGTATAAGGGTTATGAGTTATGGCACTTGATAATTCCTTGAATATTGTTCAAGCCTTCAAGTCGTTGATGTCCATGGAGATTCAGGAGACGGGGGTAACTTTTGGAAAATGTAACTTTTTCAGAAATTAATCAGTGCTAGTTATTTATAACACACATCTTGCTTGCAAGGATGCTGTCTCTTTTCCCTGGAAGAGTATTTGGCGGACTAAAGTTCCTTTGAAGGTGGCTTTTTTTGCTTGGTCGGCAGTTCAAGGAAAAATTCTTACTTTGGACAATCTCAGAAAGTGACAAGTCATTGTAGTAAATAGAAGCTGCTTGTGCAAAAAGAATGGGGAGTCTGTGGACCATCTGCTCATTCATTGTGATATTGCCCAAGCCTTATGGATTGCCATCTTCAGTTGTTTTGGGTTGTCTTGGGTTATGCCCTTTCGGGTGGTCGACTTATTCGCTTGTTGGTGGGCGGGCGGGCGTTCTCGAAATGCAGTTGTTTGGAAGATGGTGCCTTCTTGTCTTATGTGGTGCCTGTGGAGGGAGCGGAACGACAGAACGTTTGAGGATCAAAAAAGAACGCTCGAGGAACTCAATTCTTTCTTCTTTTTTACCCTCTTCTCTTGGACAGCTGCTTATCTAGCTTCTTTAGCGATAAGTTTTAATGACTTCCTTGTTCTTTTCTCTTCCCCTAATGAGTCTTGACTCTTGTATACTTCCTGTGTACCAGGGCTGCGTTTTGCGCTTTTAATAATATTTCTACTTATCAAAAAAAAGGAAAAAGTTATTTATAACACACATATTTATTTATCTATTTATTTATACTTGTATTTCTCTGCTGGAATCTAGATGAGATATGCTCTTGTTAGAAAAATGGAAAACAAGTAATAAGTTAACCTCCGAGACTGATACATCTTCCTTGTAAAGGAACTTGGATAAAGAAGGCCAAGATATCAATGTATGACCCATTAACAATGGGAATGAGTTACTCCAGTTAGCATTTCTTGCAATTTAACCAAAGTAAAAGAATCAATGTTGAATTAATAATCTCACCATTATTCTTACACATTTGACACCAATCTGCCATGATTGTTCCCCTTTTTTATGAGATAGATTCTGAGTTTCTTGTATTTGGTCTAAGAGAACTGTGGGGTGGAAGTTTGGTGGGTGGTCTGTTTGATATACACTGTCATTGATTGAAGTCACCCATTATATTATGTGGATAGATGCTTTATAACTTTTCATGTTGTTATTGGACTACTTTCATCATTAAGGAGTTTGAACTTGCGTGTAGATTGTGACTTATAAAAGCTTTTAGTGTCATATAACTGAATTGGTTGATGATGAAATTTCATTGACATAGGAAACTCGCACTATGTATCTGTCATCCTAATCAAGAAATTTTGTCTTTACATGTTGCATCTCTGAATTATTTTCTTATAATCACTGTTCTGATGTAGGCCAAAATTAAAAGCATTGAATCACAACTCAATGAAGCTCTTCATTCTGCTGAAGCCAGGTCAACTGGCTCAGAAGGACCTGGAGTTTTGTCTCCCAAGGCAACTGGGGATAGCATAGATTCTTCAGCAGTGACAGTGACCAAGAAGCTTGAAGAGGAACTCAAAAAACGTGATGCGCTGATTGAGGTCTGTTATACTTAACAGTCTGATATGTATTATTATCATTTTGTTTAACTTGCTTCTTATTCTTTGTGGATCTTATTCATAAGTGTGAAGGGCCTCTCAGAACTGTTTTGGCCAATTGTCCCTCCTGTCCTCTGAGCTCTCTCAGCATTATCATGTCAACAATATTGCTCTCTGTGTCTCTCTCTCTTCCCATGACAGAAATTAGGAAATATATATATTTCCTAATTTCTGTTATGGGAAGATATATTTATAGTTTTCAAGATTGTGGAAATGCTTGTTTCTATGTGTTGAGTTTCAATTAGATACTTAGGATATTATTGCTCAAAATAATTTTTATAAATTATATGTGATTTGATTCAAATGGATGTGTTCCTAGGATCATTGTAGGGTGCTGAGTGTCTCCATCTTTCACCAGATTGAAATATGTGCTCACAACCTGACTTGGTCCTTTTACTTTTGTAGTGATAACCTATGTTTAAACCCATTTTTCCAGTCCCTAGAAAATTTAAGCCATCTTGCTCCTTCAATATAATTATGTTCTGACAGCATGATTTATATGCTGTTGTTGCAGAGATTGCATGAAGAAAATGAGAAATTATTTGATAGATTAACAGAAAAAGCATCTTTAATTGGATCGGCGCAGGTAGATATTCTCTCCCTCATATTGGAATAGATGTTGTTCTAACGATATAAAATTTATGTTGCAAATAATTATGTTTTATGGTATATGCATGTTTTGACAAATCTACCCAAGCTTAACATTCTAAGTTACGTGTAGATGCTTTCCACTTTGATTGGAAATTGGCTCTCACAACTTGGTGCTTTAATGGCATACAGGCAAATTTGATGTAAAAAAAAAAATTAGGCACAGCTATAGATAATAGGCATAAAATGGTGGAGTGGCAGTTATAAGTAGAAACTCTATCCATTTGAGCTAGTGGAAGTTAACCACTACATGATATTGGAATATACCTATACTTATAGGTGGTTGATTCTTCAGGCTGAAACTAGAGGGGTCCAATTGAAGCTCGTGTTCAAACTGGCCAGGGCATGAGTTAGTCCTAATTTTCCTTTAAATCAATTAATAGGATTTTCAAAAGTCTTGTGCTTTGAGAATCTGAGATCTTTAGACTCGTAAGATATAATGATTGGGTAATTACCTTTTCAATGACAGTATCACCGCCAAAGGGATATCCAAATTAATAACCTTCTTTTCCTTGTTATCACAGTTGTTAGCCTAGAGATATCTCTATCAAGAAAAAGAAAATTTTTGTACCTTGAGAAACCCTTTAAATTTCTTGGTTATTGTATATGGTTGTAAATATACGTTCTACCAGATGCTTTGACAAGTTTGCTAGCTAGGGATTTTTGCTAATTATATTGCTCTCTTTATGATGTTACCATGCATGAGAAATGACCAATATGGATTTATTTTGGTGAGTTGTGCTGAGTGGTCGATCTAAGTGGTGGCTCCAGATTCTTAATTTCTCTTACTTTCATTTCAGGCATCAAGTCCATTATCCAGAGGAATGGTGAATGTTCAGCATCGGGACCAGGGGAGGTATAACTTTATTTCTATAGTGATATTAGTTATTGTTTTGTGTTTTTTTTTCCTTTACTTTAATATCTTCTTATTGAACTTCTCTGTGATTGTCTTTAAACAGGATTGATAATAGTAACTATAGCAAAGGACGTTCTATGGATGTTATTCCTTCGCCACTGGCAGCAGATAAGACTGATGGGACAGTTGCTTTGGTGAAATCGGGCTCTGAGAAAGCTAAAACAACCCCAGCAGGAGAGTATCTTACTGCTGCCTTGAATGACTTTGATCCTGAACAATATGACAGCCTTGCTGCCATTTCAGATGGGGCAAACAAGCTTTTGATGCTGGTATACTTAGCTAATCTGTCTGCCATCCAATCTGGATTGTTTACTGTCACATTATGATTAATTTGCTGATCAGGTGTTTGCCATTTCAAAATGGGGAAGAAGGTCCATTCCAACATTTACCTTGCATACATGTGATCATAGGGAAAGTAGAATAACAACGGTGTTTCTTTCATGACAAGCATTACATTTATATTCTTAATCCTGGATTAAGAACCTTTCTTTTTCCCATGGGAAGCTCATGGAATTTTCAACAATATGAGTCATCATAATACTACGCTTTTATTTCTATAATAATATGGTAGGATACATATTTTTTTTTTTTGACAGAAATTCATAATGCTTAATTTCTTAAGAATGCATATTTTCTTGTAGACGCACGATATTGTTGTAACCTTTTCAGCAATATTTGACACTAGATTGTGTATAACGTAGATGCAAAATTAACTCCGTCAGCAATGTTCCATACTGGATTGCGTATAACTTAGGTGCGAAAGAGAGGCTCTAATAGGTTCTGACATTGGGCAGCTGCTTGTAATTTGACAATGGACAATCATTCTTTCTGGTTTTCCAAAATTTCTTTTGGTGGGGTGTATGGATGGAACATGATTATCCAGGAGTGATATTCAGAATGATTTCAAAATATGTGCGATATGATATTATATCTATCTTTGGTTCATCATGTATTCCTGTTGGAGTCTTATTTTCTTTTGACACTGAGTCCTTGTAACCAGAAAAAGAAAGAAAAGTATAACTATCCGATCTTAATTTTGCAGGTTTTGGCTGCAGTGATTAAAGCAGGTGCTGCTAGAGAGCATGAAATACTTGCTGAAATTAGAGATGCTGTTTTCTCTTTTATCCGTAAAATGGAACCGAAGAGGGTCATGGATACCATGCTTGTTTCCCGTGTTAGAATTTTGTATATTAGATCTTTGCTTGCTAGATCACCAGAACTGCAGTCCATTAAGGTAATGAAAGTTTAGTTTTTACTTTTCCCTCGAAGTAAATTCTTTTTCCTTTTCTGGTTTTTACAGAGTGTAGTGTGTATCCATTCTTTTGGTTTGCAGGTTTCTCCTGTTGAGTGGTTTTTAGAAAAGGTTAATAATAGCGGACACAGTAGGAGCTCCAGCCGAGGCAGCAGCCCAGGAAGATCTCCTGTGCGCTATGTTGATGAGCAGATCCACGGCTTTAAAGTAAATCTAAAACCGGAAAGGAAGTCCAAGTTCTCAACAGTTGTTCTAAAAATACGAGGGATTGATCAGGTTGCTGCTATTCGTCCTTCTTTTTTTTTTTTTTATAAATTTATTCATTTGGTTATTAATTGTGGCTATGAAGGTAAACATACTTCCCCCCACCTGAACTCAGACACACTCATGCATGCACGTGCACAATTGTCCTCTAATTTACTAAAAGTGGTCATTCTAAGATATTTCTGCATATTGCAAATGGATTATTTAGATTTGTTATGTATGACTAAAAAGTCAAATGTACAGGATAGTTGGAGGCAGCAGGTAACTGGAGGAAAGCTTAGGGAAATACAGGAGGAAGCCAAAAGTTTTGCAATTGGAAACAAAGCTCTTGCTGCTCTCTTTGTCCATACTCCGGCGGGCGAACTGCAGCGCCAAATTAGATCCTGGCTGGCAGAGAACTTTGAATTTCTGTCTGTTACTGGAGATGATTCATCAGGGGGGGCAACTGGTCAGTTGGAGCTTCTTTCAACAGCAATTATGGATGGTTGGATGGCTGGACTTGGTGCTGCGTTGCCTCCCAGTACAGATGCTCTGGGACAGCTTTTGTTTGAGTATGCAAAGAGGGTCTACACTTCTCAATTGCAGCACTTGAAGGTATGTTTGGGTCTTAGGTGGGACCTATTCTTGAATAGCACTTCCTTCTGATAATCTTAATTCTTTATAAAGTGAGTGTGGTGATTTTTGCACCTGCAGCTATGGGCAATGGCTTGATATAACATCTTTTATGCATATAGCTGCATCATCACTTGTGTGCATTTTCTTTTTCCCCCCCTCTTTCCCTGATGAAAGTGGGATCTGACACTAGGTAACTCCATCAACGCCTTTTGAATCCTCTTCTGCTACAATAAGGGTCCTTGCCTTGGTGTTTGGTTCTTTATATGGCTGCATCTTTATTGCCAATTATGTCTATTCCTATTTTATGATGTTGCTGGAATTGTCATATATTTAGTTATTCGCCTTATTCTTCTTTATATATGAAGGTGTTCTAGTTCTCCACTTAGAGGATGTCTTGATTCTCTCAAGTCATTTGATATTTTCCTAATATCTCATTCTTTTATCAGGATATTGCTGGTACCTTGGCAACAGAAGACGCAGAAGATGCAGCACAAGTGGCTAAGCTGCGTTCAGCTCTAGAGTCGGTTGATCACAAAAGAAGAAAGGTAGTCATATTTGTTGAACTGTTGCCTTTTTGTGCATCTCTATATATGTCTTATAATTAAAAGTTCAATTGTATATCTTTTCTCAATATCCAGGTTACACTGGTGTTATTGAGTTTTCTGGACTTATTAGTATCATTTTGATAAAAACTTGTACATCAGAAAGGGAAGAAAAATCCCAGTTAGTAAATATGGATAAAATTGCACTAAAGTATTTAGGTTAAACCAAAGGCAATTTTTTGTTTATGTAGTGCTTAAGTTTTTACCATGTCTAGTACTTTTTATTCTCTGCTTTTCATATTTTGGTGTTTCTTACTGCCTAACTATATATTTTTTTTATAAGTAATTCAATCTTAATAAAAAGCGCAGTGGGGCGCAACCAAAGTACAAGGAGTATACAATATACACATCTAACTAAGGAGAAGAAAACATAGCCTAGAAACTCTTAGAAATTAGAAAATAGAGAACTATCGTGAGCAGCCATCCAATCATAGAGAGATTTGAACATAATAGCTTTTAACTCGATCACCTAACTATATTTGGCTCAGAGAAGAGTCAAAAGAGGTTGATTCCCTGTTTTCTTATAGGGTAAATTTGTATATGCCTCAGAAAAATTGGAATTCAGGCCTGTCGTTTAAATCATATATCCCCTTATATCTTGTAGTGGAGTTTCTTTTGTTGACCACTTGAATCATAACATTTCAAATTTTAGGTCTTCAATGGACTGATCGCATTCCTATCACTGCACTTGTTAAATCATGAGATTTTCTGCTATCAGTTGCTCATCTTGTTAGACAGATTATATCTTTTGTTGTTCTGCATCTAGGTCAAAGGAAGTTGTGTCTGCCTAGGCTTTTTATCCAAGTCTAAAGAGGTTGCTTGTCTTGTATTCGGCAGAAGATTTAGTAAGCCTACCATTCTGGATGGGTGCTATTAATTCTATCCTCTGCCTATCCATCTGTGTAGATTTATGTTTCTGAATATAGTTACCCCAGCATATATGCATTTTGGGCCATGACATATATTTTAGCTAATACCTCAACTATATTTTGTTTTTGAATCAATTTCCGATGGGCGTGTTGTGATGTCATTTCTTTGGGGCCTTACAATCAGCTTTTGCAACAAATGAGAAGCGATATAGCCTTATTAACATTGGAAGATGGTGCTTCACCGATTCAGAATCCTTCTACTGCAGCCGAAGATGCACGATTAGCATCTCTCATTTCCCTAGATGGAATATTGAAGCAAATCAAGGTTTTGACCTTTCTAAAAACTAGTTTTTTAATTTACTTGATAATTGAGTTAGTTGGAGCGGAAACAAGCAACATCATAAACATATATTGACCAGGATATAATGAGGCAATCCTCTGTTAGCACCTTGGGCAAAAGTAAGAAGAAAGCAATGCTTGCATCTTTAGACGAACTTATGGAACGGATGCCTTCCCTTCTTGATATTGATCATCCATGTGCTCAGAGGCAAATTGCTGATGCTCGTCGTGTGATTGAGGTATGTAAAACTTGTTGGATTTTATGGAAGGAAAATTTTTATTTAAGTCTTGCTTCCTGTTTGTTGGGTATAGGAATCAAATTGGTTGTTGTAGTTTTGACTGCTAGTCTATGCTTTACTGGCAGACTTGGCCACGATCGGGGGTATGAGAAGATTTTTTTCAAAAAGTTTGTCTGATAAATTTCTCGAGACTGTTACAGTTGAGAAAACTGGCATATCTTCGATACACATAATGCTGTCATATCTTTTGCCTTTTCATTTGTCTCTAGAAAAATGAAAATGAGTTCATTGGCTCATATTTGGAACGATCTTAAGTTCTGTAATAGGCTGGAAGCAAATAAATTCGATTGGTGAAAGAAACAAAATGGGCTTATTACAATGCATGTGGAATAGTAATGCACTAGATGTTATTTCGTTTTCTGTAGAATAATAAATTATAAAAAACAGGGCGTGTTTGTGGGTTTAGGGTTGCTTTGTAGTGGTTGGGTTTCTTTTGTGGGTGTTTTGGGTTTTTCTTTTTCTTTTTTAGTGGTCCTTATGTATACTCTGTGTATACATAGGGGCGTCTTACGCTTTTTATATATATTTGCTTGTTTAAAAAAAAATAAATTATAAAAAAAAAGGAGCTTCAGGGGTGGAGCACTCAGACGATCCTTCTATATCGGTTGCATTGGGCTTTTGTCTGAGACTGCACTGAAAATAATTTTCATTTTTCTTTTTCCATCACTCATCTATAATTTCAATTTGCCCTATGCTGCTGCAGTCAATTCCTGAAGAAGATGACCACCTTCATGAGACAGCACATACTCACAAACCATCTGCAGATTTGGGGTCTGGTACTGAAACCGATGTGGCTCAGTGGAATGTCTTGCAGTTTAACACCGGCTCAACGACCCCATTTATAATTAAGTGTGGCGCAAACTCGAATTCAGAACTGGTTATTAAAGCAGATGCTCGGGTTCAGGAACCGAAAGGTGGTGAGATAGTAAGAGTTGTTCCTAGACCATCTGTTTTGGAAAATATGAGCTTGGAAGAGATTAAACAAGTGTTCTCCCAACTCCCTGAGGCTCTAAGCCTGCTTTCCCTAGCAAGGACTACAGATGGAACTCGAGCTCGTTATTCTAGACTATACAGAACTTTGGCCATGAAAGTTCCATCGCTGAGGGATCTAGTTGGTGAGCTTGAAAAGGGGGGAGTACTGAAAGATGTGAGGTCATGATTCATAAATGCCGAATTGTCTTTGTGAAATTATTTTATTCCTTGTTGTTAGATGATTGTCTCAGGCGAGGTCTGTGCTTATATCATTCCGGGGGGGTTTGTCAAAACCGTTTGGCATTGTATAATTTATTGTGTGCTTTGCAACAGTTATCACCGCGATGAGCAGTGTATACACGTTGCATATCCACGAGTCGATCTGTGAACCATTGCTGATATTTGTAGCAATTTTGTGTAAATTATTGAAGCTTCTTTTGCGATACATCAACGACTCTTT
This sequence comes from Betula pendula, assembly GCA_900184695.1. Taxonomy (NCBI): domain Eukaryota; kingdom Viridiplantae; phylum Streptophyta; class Magnoliopsida; order Fagales; family Betulaceae; genus Betula; species Betula pendula. The sequence continues at coordinate 350,576 of FXXK01000287.1, forward strand.
TTCTTTTTTCTTTTTCTCAATTGGCAGCCTTTGGGTTACGGTGTACTAGTCCAGGTTCAAAACTTTTGATTGTCAAAATAACGGTATATTTCATCTACGTGTAGGACAAGTTGGCGGGTGTCTGGGCGTCAAGATAGTTTCCCTTAGGAAATGCCCTTGTCCGAGAAAAAGTTTATATTTTGAAAATTGCTTAGCCATTACAGAGTTTATTTCTATTTTCAAATCAATTTTTACAAAGTTTCTCTCAATTTTTTTAATCAGTTTATAAGAGTAAGTAATTTTTATATGCTTTTTTAATATAATTAATAGTAATAAATTGAATTATTTTTACCACCAAAAACTTTGTCCAATTAGTCTTTTGATTTTTAATTTTATAATTAATTTTCTGAATTTTTTGTCCTTTTTCAATAGGATTCCTCTAAATAGATTTGACAATTTTATTATAAGTTTATTTTGGTGTTCGATTTTATTTAATTTTTTGTGAATTTTATGGATATAAATTTTTTTTTTTGAAATTATGTTTGAATTGTTTAAATAAGATGTTTGAATAGATAAATATATTTGAAATTTATAAAATTAAAAATAAATAAAAAATTATAATTAAATTTTAGAAAAAAACTGAAGAATATATATAATTTTTTATGTTATCTGTTTGGTTGAGATGAAAAAATTTGAGTCGTTGGCTGTTTGAAAAGAATCGAGTCGGATGAAATTTTTTTTGGTAGAATGACGAAAATGCCATTGCCCTGGTAGGAGTTCGAATTCAGTTGTTTTCTGAGTTCATAAAGTCTCATCAAACGTACTTTTCTCGTTCTCGTTCCCATTGTCAAATTTGATTCGAAAATGTCTTCGCTAACGTGCACTAATCTAACACTATTAACCGTAGCTGGAGTTATAATCCAAACCATTGGCCTCTCGCTCTTCGTTTATGGCTTCTTTCCCGTCAAACCAGCCCTCTCCGGCGTCAGGTACCGTTTGGTTCCCGAGAAACTCAAAGAAAAGAAAAGAAACGAAAATAGCATTCCAAATTTGAAGACAAGACTCAAAACAATTGGATAGTTTTTTTTTTTTTTTTTTGTGTTTGAGACTTAAGTTTGTCAATGATTAGCTTTCTCTTTTCTGGTAACGTCAGCGGTCCCGAGAGTTTCCGTCCGCCGACGTGTAACTCCGTGCACGACCAGAGCGAGAGAGATCTGCCTCCGGACCAGCTCAAAGCGCTATATGAGGTACTCCATTTTTAATTGCAATTTTTTTTTTTTTTTTGATTTGCGCTTTATGTGATTTGGTATTTAGTTTTGAATCTGTTAACATATGCATCAACTAGCTGTGGATTTGTAATTGGTGGCATTTGTTTCCAGTTCCAAAGCTGTAATTCGTTGCATTAATCAGAGCTTAACAGTAATTGATTATTTCAGTTAATGGAGGATTGGAATGATTGATATTAAGTAATTCATCGCGAGCTTTTCTTATTATTATTATGATTATTATTTTTATCGTGAAGTGTTTTGACTAACTGAGAAATGGTAGTAAAAAACATTAACAGAGTTATATAACTATTTCAAATAATTTTCTAGAAGCTCTGAATACAACAAAAGAGTACGCTCATTCCTTTTGATGTGGTTGATGTCTTAGTGCTGTACTAATTCAGTGGTAGGGGTCTCAACTCTCATGCTTGTTTTTTTTTATGGTCTCTTAGTGCTCTGTTTTCAAATGGCATGGTTCTTAAGAAGGTTTTCCGTAAAAACAGATGATTTCTTCTGTAAAACTTTTCTTTATTTTTTCTTTTAATTCCTGTGATGCAATATTATGGGAAAATATGAGTCAATTCGGGATGTTTGCTACTTGTCCTTTTCAAAATTTGTTACTAATTGGAAAATTGGCCGTGTGTCTTAATGTAGGAACTATCCGGAATCCCTCCATTTGATCGGCTTGTTTTAATGGTATGTAAAGTTTCTTCTGTGAACCATATCTGTTGAAATGGATGCTTTGGAAATAAAAAATGTTGGCAGTTGATGATGCTGTATGATGGATCAGAATCAGTTTTTCATTTACAAGCATGTCAGTTTAGGTTATTGATGGTCTTCCAGCAGAATTTGTGCTTGGCAAGGATCACCAGCCTCCATCCAAGGCTTTGATGGAAGCTATGCCGTATCTTCAGTCATTGTTAGCAAATGGAGCGGCAATTGGGTACCATGCTAAGGCTGCGCCTCCAACTGTTACAATGCCTCGTTTGAAGGTGGGTGTAATTGCAACCTTTTAAATATGCATAACCTGTAGAAGTCTATTATAATCCTCACTATTTTTGTATATAATGGCAGGCTATTGTTTCTGGCGCAATTGGGGGATTCTTGGATGTGGCTTTCAATTTTAACACACAGGCTCTATTAGATGACAATCTTCTTGGTTAGTTGATGCAATCATGTTAGAATAGTTGGCACATCAATATAGTTTTATGAGTCCTTCTAGGAACGCAATTAACTTGTTCACTACCCTGCTATGTAGGCCAGTTCTTAAAGTTTGGTTGGAAGATGGTAATGCTTGGTGATGAAACATGGGTTAAGTTGTTTCCTGGATTATTTATAAGGCATGATGGAGTTAGCAGTTTCTTTGTAAGTATTTTGCATTATTAGCATGTAGAATACATATTTTTTGTCCTAATTACCTTGGTGCTTCTCTGTGTGTGTGCACGTGCGCATGCGCAGAGCATGTGCATGTGTGTTTTTTAAATACCTTTTTAGGTATTCATAATTCCTTTTTGTGGGTTGCACCCAATGAAATTACCTTTTTCTTTTAAGTTCTTCATGTTAATACTGTTAGCATTGTGATTGAAGCGGAGGTCAATAGTTCAAATCTACTGATCAAGAAGATTGTACTTTTTTGTTGTACAATTGGCTAGGACCACACCTCTTGAAGTGGAGGTCTTTTGTTCGAATCTCCCTTTATTTCTCATCTTGGGACCAATTACTCATTAAAAAAAAAAAAATTGTGATTGACAGTATTTGTATATATTTCCCTCCCCAAAATATTTATATCCAGTTTTGAAAAAATATGTATCGCATACCCAAACAAAATTGAGAAACTATCTTGCATTATGCACATAAATAGGATTGGCTATGTTATCAATTATTTTTACTATGATATCTAGTTAGGCCAGTATTCTTCCCCGGAGGAACTTTTCTGGTTGGAAACTTTGTTCAATGGTTAAATACGAGTCCTTTTTGTTGTTGTTGGTGTTTACTATATGAACTGTTTTAATCCTTCATAAAGTTAGGCATAAGAGTTTGCATCTTTCATCTGGGGTTGTTCAGAGTTATATTATAAGCTAATTGAAATGATAGACAAGTTTTTTCTTGCTACGGGTAAAAGATACTGTACAAGTAGATCAAAATGACAGACAAGTTTTTTCTTGCTACAGGTAAAAGATACTGTACAAGTAGATCAAAATGTTTCTCGGCATTTGGTTGATGAGCTCAGCAGAGATGATTGGGATCTTTTGGTTAGTCTTTGTCACTAGTCAATAAGTAATAAATTGGTCTTATCTAGCCTGATAATATCTTCTTAGTACTTCCTCTTGTAATAATAGTTATGATGTCTTTAAATTAGCATGTCTGCTGGCTACTGCTTGAACCGTAAATATATCTTTTCCTGTCTTGAATATAGTTCTTGCTATTGTTTTCTTTGTCTTAATGCTTATTATTCTTTTCCTTTCTTATTAAAAGCAAGTTTGGCATTTTGTTGATGAAGGATATTGTTGTTGATTCTTATGACATGTACTTTTTTGCTGTACTAACAGAGTGATCAGCTAGAAATATTATCTGGTTTATTTCTGTGAGTTCAGGACTTCAACATCGTGTACTATGTGTGCTTGTTATCAAGCATTTTAGGTATATTCTTGTGTAATACAGCCTATCCATGCTGCTATCTTGAGAATTTAGAAATTCTTTTATAATTTGCTCATATTCTATTATTGGAGTACGAGAATGTCTCTTTTAAGCTAAACCTCAGGAAAATGAGAATTATCACTTTTAAGGATAAAACAAAGAATTCAATAACAAACTAGAAGACAATGACAAGATTGTAGTTTTTCTGTCTGGTGTTGACTCATTTTGTAGGAAGGAATGTGGCATCTCAAGTAAGATGCAGCCTTCATTGGGAAAAATGATTAAAGGACTTGTTAGCCAGCCTATTTAGTTCAGATAAGGCTTTTATTGAGTTTGTTAGTGAGCCGGACTATTTACTTTGCTTATTCATTATGATCCAAAAGCTTAAGTGATGTGGGACAATCAACTGAAATCTAGACTAGATGAGAAAAGAGAAGAGAAAGAGGGGAAAGAGGAGAAGATGAAGTAGAAGCGGAAAGAGAAGAAGAAAGTCAGGAAGAGGAGGAAGAAGACATGGAGGAAAAACAGGCATTCATTATTTTATTCATCAAAAGCTAATCACTACAGTACAAAATTATGCTTAAATTGACTAGGGATTCAACCCTAACCCTAGTGATACTTGGGCTGATAGCCCACTTATATAACATTAAGTCCAAAAGTTACATAACCAGCCTAAAAAATAAATAACAAAACAAATAAAATGTGAAATAACAAAAGTGCCCATAATATCATCTATTTGCTCTCAATCACCCAACCACAAAGTCATGGGCTAGACCATCCTCCAACGTCGACGTCCATACACACGTGTGATTGGTGGCATGTGTTAGGTGTCCCCACCAACCCTCTCGGGGTGGGAAAAAATCGACCTCATCGAGTGTGACTCCTAGTGGCTTTGGTAGTACTCCAATAGGTAGGGATCAAGCTGCTGCAATGCGTCCTGGTGATCCATGTGCAGTCTAAATTTGGTCTTCCTTCCCACAGCTCAGTCCCACTACCTTACCTTTTTAGCTAGATAGCACTGTGGCGCCTGGTGCACTCGTGCACTTTCCCTTCTTGCCTCAGCACCTTGACTGGCACCCTCACATGACCCAACTTATTCTATTGCGGAAGTATTCAATGTACTGTATTCAAATTAATGTTTGTATTGCATAATATTTCATGAAGATTATAAAATTGACATTTTGGGTGATGAATTCAATTTCCATTTAGAATAGTACTTCATTCTCTTTCTTTTAACTGAAGCTATTGTTTCAGATTCTACATTATCTAGGCTTGGATCATGTTGGACATATTGGTGGGCGTAATAGGTATTGCACTATAAATCCTATCCAAATGATTTTATGCTATCATTTTTGATTCTTCACTTTAGATGTTTGTTAACTATTTCAGCATATTGATGGCCCCAAAACTTTTGGAGATGGATGAAGTGGTGAAGATGATTCATACAAGTATTATCATGAATCAAGAGATTGGCCAAGGACAGACACTTTTGGTTAGTGATACCTCCTTTTTACCCTTATATAGTTTTTAATGTATAATTGATATATCAAATGGGATTAGTTTGATGTATAGCACCTAGTGTATGCAAGTTCTGTCTGACTAATGTTAATGTACTTTGTGAGCTTGATATAAATTGTTTGGCCCACTTTCTAGGAGCTTGAGCTTCCTGAAGGTGATCTCTTGTCTTTTTGGGGGCAAAAAGAGTGACCCTTTAGCATACTGAAGGTCAAATGATGAATTAAAGGGCAGAGTTAAAATTTGTTTGTCTTCCCCC
>FXXK01000287.1:356439-377105 GCA_900184695.1 Betula pendula
CCCCCCCCCAAAAAAAAAAAGCCAACTGCCCAAACTTTTTTCCTTTTAATCTGGGGACTATCTGATATTAGTTTCTGTGTTTCTCCCTTTATATTTAAGCACATTCTTCATATAATGCAGCTATTTGTGTTTCATCCAGGAATCTGTAAGCATAATATGCCTACTGGTTGAGATTGTCAATGTGTTGGTACCATCGCCAGTTTTTGGCCATCTTCGTCTTCATTTTGTTTAGATCCCTGCTGTGATATCCTTGTGTTTGTAGTCTTTTTTACTGTTTATATGGTCATAACTTCTGTTTTGCTGTTCTAGCTATAATGTCCATTCAAGGAATTGAATTTTCTTAGATATCTGTCACTTTTATGAATTTTGCATGTAGGTGATAGTAAGTGACCATGGCATGACAGAAAATGGTAATCATGGGGGTTCTTCATATGAAGAAACTGACTCCTTAGCTCTTTTTGTTGGCCTGAGAAATCACGTCTCTGATTATGCATCCTACACTCTCAACACAATTTCTCAGGTAGCTCATACTTAATGCTTCTTTTAGATTGTTTCTTTGTTTATTTTGATGGAGCAGATGTTTAATGACTTACATTTCAAATTGTTTGACAGATAGTTGCATTTCAAGGTTGTAATATCTCAAAATGACATGCATCTGATTCTTGTGATCCAGGTTGACATTGCGCCAACATTAGCTCTTCTATTTGGTGTTCCAATTCCTAAAAACAATGTAGGTGTCCTTATCTCGGGGACTTTCGAGTCATTTACAGGTTCTCTCTCTATCTCTCTCTCTCTCTCAGTTGCAAAGAGAAAAAGAGTTTGAAAAAAGAATACAAAGAAAGAAAGAGATCTTTATGAAATGACTATGAAAAGAAAAAGCTACTTAGATTATGGTGATATTCATTACTCATTATCCTCATGGAAGTTAGATCTTAAGCTTTAATCCAGAAATGCTGTTTAAACTAACCCTTTGTTGCCTATACACACTGGATTATGTTAGTCCTATCTATTTTACACACAATCAATTATCTCATTGTCTGTGATAAGTTTTTTCATACAAATAGAGGGATGGATGAAGAGGGGAGATGCTTTTAGAGAGTTAGGTATTAACTTATATCCTCCTATATGACAGCTATAAGTAACAAATGAGTGACAAGACAGGAAATGAATCAAATGATAGAATACGAGATGCTCGCATGTTATTAAAATATGTAGAAGGGGTGGCAAAACTGTTATCTCCTACTCCTGGATGACTTAATAAAGAAGTTTGGTTAGAAATAAAGAATGTCATTCTTTAATAATTGAAATGGGAGCGCTCAGAACTGGAACAACCATGTCTATACTAGTTGTTGCCTTGAAGCTTTTTGTATATAGCATAACCCTCTTCTTCATATTACTCTTACCTTGGAAGCATTTATAATTGGTTCTACAACATTTCTACAACATCAAGTGTGGGTACAATGATTTTGGCAGTGTGTAGCTGTTTGACTAGGACCACTAGGTTGGGCTCAATCACATATGCTAGTTTTAATTATTTTTTTGTTATGTTTGAGTTAAGTACAAAAGAATTGAAGTTATTTGTATTGACTTGAAACTTCATTCAGAAGCTGGACTTCAACTCTTTGAGGATCTATCACATTTTGTGTTAAAGATCTTCATATTGGGAGGCATCGTACATAGCACGGATAATATAGTAGTGTTAATTATTAATGGGAATGGATCATTGTCTAAAAGTTTGTATGAACATATAAAATTTTTCTTGGAGATTGTTGACAACTCACTGTTTTTAGGAGCTAGGCTTGAAGATTTTTATGCTTCGTGTGATTTCTTGAGCGTTCTTCTAAACAAGATTATCTTTGGTGTCTTTAGTAAATTGACTTCCACGCCGATCGCTTCTCAATTAGTTTTGTCCTTTTATTGATCAAATGTGGATTAATTTTCTAGAAGTCCTTTGTAAATGTTAACATTCTCTGTTCCTGTATTATACATCTGAAAAATCTAGTTGCCAATATATATATATATATATCTTGTAGTAGATTAATCAGATTAAATGCTAGAATGCAGATAATTTTCACCTTTTACGTGCGTATATTTGTGAACTTGTGGGCCCTAATGTAATTGGGAATAAGGATTAGTTGAGTTGAGTTTATAATATATCAGTGTGATTTGATGCTGTTCCCCTTTTCTTGATGAATACAGATGACCAACAGCTGAAAGCGTTGGAGTTGAATTCCTGGCAGTTACTCAGATTACTGCAAGCACAATTACCTGGTCTATCATGTGAAAATTCCCCGTGTGACAGCTTCAGTGATGATCAAGGGTCTAGAAAAAGTAACTGCGATGGGAATATGGAAATCCTGGTTTGTTGCTTATATAGGAATGCCGCAGTTCTTCACAATTCCTGGAAGTCTAAGGATGTCTCTAGGTGGGTACATGATGTTTTATATCACACTAATCATGAAAACAAAATTCATTGGAAATACTGATGATGCCAAGTTCTTCTTCCTTTGTAAATTATGTAGGTCTTACAGTACGAAAGACTACGGTAGCATAGTTGCAGCATATTATGAGTTTCTGAAAACTGCAAGTGAGTGGTTATCACGCAGAGTCACTGATGTATGTCTATTCCTTTCTAAGAATTTCTGAGTTGATTGAAAGTCTTTTCTGATGTAATAATGAAAAAAAAAAAAATCAGCGGTTATTTTTATTTTTAGCATCAGCAAATTGTCAATTGTTTCATCCTGTTGATCTTCTTTCCTATTTTCTTCCTTTTATTGATAATTTTTGTTATTTTGCAGAAACCTGTTAACCTACTTGCTTTTGGAGTTGCAGCAATGCTGCTCTCATGTCTGATATTGATGTGCCTCATATTTCATATCTGCAAAGAATTTTACATTAGAGAGAAGCAACATTTTGACTCAATCTATGGCATGTACACTTGGAATTTAGCCGAGTCTTTTATTTTGGGTGTTATGTTGATCCTTGTTATAAGTATGGGTTCAAGTTCCATGGTAGAGGAAGAACAATATATTTGGCATTTTATGACTTCCACATTAGATCTGTTGTTACTCCGTAAAACAATGCAATCTCTCTCAGTGGGGAAATCACGAAGTTCATTTAGATTGTATAATGGAACGAAGAAAATTGGTTTTCAAATGTGTTCCATCTTTGTGCTTGTTATTTCTGGAAGAACGTTGAGAGGCTGGCATCAAGGAGGTGTGAATTGGACTTATCTTCCTGACATTTCTAAGTGGCTTGAGCAGGCTGGGAGCAATTATATAAAATTCATTCAGCTAATCTCCGGCCTCCTGATGATCAGCTTGTGCTTGTTTGCTCTATCTTTAATAGGATCAAGGAGAAAACTTGTTCTGGTGGTTGGGTTTAGCTTTTTGGTGCCTGGCCTGTTAGTTTTGCAACATATCATGTTATATCAGGAGAACACATTTGTCTCATCAAGTTGTAGTGCTAACTTATGGGTACAAATCATCTTTGCAGTTCTGGGCATTGCCACAATTGGGACTTTCATGGTCTTGCCTTGGCTTATGCCTATTTGTGCATCTAAGATGTACTCAGGTCATGACAGCTACATGTCAACTTCTGTTCCTATTGAAATACAAAAAAAGTATCCGCTACTGGAATTGAAAGATTCTTTATTTGTGACTGGGTGGGCATACATGTTCTGTTGGTGTCTTCTGCAGCTACTGCTCCAACAACCAGTCAATTCAGTGCCTATATTATTGCTTCTTGTGCAAATCTTTGCAATCATGATTTATTCTTCTTATTGTGGTCTACATCATAAGCAATGGGTTGAGGTAAGTTACAGTATTGTCTTGTGTTAAATGTTGGTAGCAAGTTTATGATTGATGCTGATAGACTAATGCTGTTTTGTAATGGGTTGAGGTCAGTTACAGTGTTTTACAGTGCAATACAATACTGGGAAATTTTTTAATGTATTTTGCAGTATTGTTTTGTAACAAGTATGCCATTTTAAAATATATTCAACTTTAAAATATATTTTACAGTATCATAAGCAATGGGTTGAGGTCAATTGCACTATAGTTTTGTAATGAGTATGCCATTTTGTTTACCTCAGTACTAAATACATTTCAGGAACTAATGCTGGGAAATTTTGTTTTCTTCTCCTAGATTGCTGCATTGTACTATTTGGGAATGGCAGGCCATTTTGCTCTAGGGAACAGCAATACTTTGGCTACAATTGATGTTGCTGGAGCATTCATTGTACATCCTCTTCTTCTCTAGTGTAGCTTGCAAAATAAAAAAGGAAAAAAAAAAGAGAGTACCTTTGAATACACAAACATTGCTGTTTGCACTGTGTTTGGAGTCTAAGAAGCCATGGGTTATCTAATTTTCCCAATTTGTTTTACCTATTGCCAGGGCATGTCAAGTTACTCGACAGTACTTTCTGGCATTCTGATGTTCATCATCACCTATGCATCCCCCATCTTATTTCTTCTTAGCATGGTTATGTACATCTCAGCGAAGGACACAAGCTATCTGGTCATTCCTCAGAATGCAGATTCAGGACATCTTCTCAAGATTATGCTCGCATTTCCTTGTCTAGTTCCATTGGGCGTGAATTCAGTTCTCTTGACTGCATACACCATTGTATTGCTGTTGATGAGGAATCATCTATTTGTTTGGAGTGTCTTTTCGCCAAAGTAAGTCTTGCTCTAACCCGAAATGAGTTGACCATCAAATAAAGTATTGAAATATGCATATGAGAATTTGCGTTTAGCACCATGGGCCAAGGGTTGGTATCAATCGGTGATCCCAACTGAAATTCAACCTATCTTCGTGGCCTTTGGAATTTATATTTTTTTCCCTAAATTTAGATATTTTTGTTGATGAAACTTGTTGTGTGCATTTTTCCTCCAGGTACCTTTATGTCTGTGCGACAACTGTGTGCGTCTATATAGGTGTATCTTCTGTGGCTGGAACCATGATTTATTCATATTTGGTGCTGGCCCTCCGGAAAAGGATGCAGGGCTCCTCTAGTACTGACCCAAGGTAGAATTTGGCCACCAAGAAAACCAATTTGGATTCTTAAAAATCAATTCACACAGTTTTTTGTTTTTTGTTTTTTTTTTTGTTTGTTTTGATTCAGAAAGAATCTGGCTGTTTGAACCACCCCTTCTTTTTTAAAAAACAAAATTAATTTTCAGTTTTTGGTTTGTAGGGTTTTTTTTTTTCTTTTTTCTGAATTTATAGGGGTATTTTTGTCTTATTAGAAAATTTTTAGTGTCATTTTAGTGATTTTGTTGGCCTTGGAGGGATATTGACAATTTTTGGTAATTTAAGGAGACATTGACAATGAATAATAGTTGGAGGAGGGTACATGTACTTTCCCCCCCCCTTTTTTCTTCTTCAAATCCATTTTTTAAAAAACAAAAAATTATATTCTAGTGGTGGTCAGCCACCCATGTTGTGATAATTTTTTTTTTTTTCAATTATTGGGCGTAAATAAATAAAGAGTGGTTTTTTTGGAAAATGAGTTTTGGGGCTTAGGTTTTTTAATTCAATTCCAGCGAGAACATCATTGTATTATGGTCATTTCATTTCAACTTGTTTTCTCAATGATACTCATTTATATTCTTAAAATAATAACCATTCCGTATACCAAACGTTTTCTTAGTCATTTTTCTCCTCATTATGAATCAATGGACCATATCAATTACGTAAGGACTAGTGTGAGGATAGAAATTTTTTCCAAACTAGGTTGTAGAAAAATACTTTCAACCCAACCTCTAAAAATGTCATGTGTCAATTAGCATGTGAAAAACATATTTTTTTTTAATAATATGTCATTCTTACATGTTTTTTTAATGACATTAACAAAAGAAATGCATTTTTCAAATGCTCAAGAAATATATGACAATTTTAAGGAATAGGTCAAAGAGAATCCTAGTTTGTAAAACATTTGTATCCATATAATTTATTTATGTATAGTAAAAATGGAAGTCTTTGAGTTAAGAGGATTTAACGTCGCTGATTTAATAATTTTTTGTTCTCTTTACCCTTTATCAAACATATATTTTCTTGTTTTTTATACAAAAGATGTTACAATTTATTTTATAAACCATCTTTTAACTATTTCTTTAATAAATTTACTATTGGATTGGTAGGACTTACATGTAAATTTTACAAATTCAATGATAGATTCATTCATCTACTGTACGAAAATGGATAAAATATAGGATGAAAAATAATTTTTATCATTTTTTTTATTATATTCGAGGATTGTTTAGGGAGATATGCTAGACGTCCAATCTCATAATATTCTCTATTCAACTCTTGTAAATTTACTATTGGATTTATTGAATTTGAGTCTCACAAATCCAATGATGAATTAGCAAGACTTGGACATGAAAGACCATGAGGTTGAAAAACAATCATTTATCTTGTTCAGGTTTTGTCATATGTCATAGGCACTTGTCTCAAATAATAGGTCTTTTACTAGATAATGAATCTATTATCTCCTAACTTATATAACATGACAGTGACTTAGACCCAACAATTATTGTGCTTCTTTTTTGCATGCGAGGGGAAGCTTTATTCAATTGCAACACTCGGTTAATTATTGGGTTCCACCTTACACCAAAGTTGAAGGATCAGGGGATAGGGAACACAAAAGAATCCTTCGATTTGGGCTGTTGGTCAAAGTCTACTGTTTTGATCCACTAAGCACTAAAAAAAAATAAAAAATAGAGATACTCAACAATATTGCTACTCAAATTGCTACTAATTTAAACAATTTTTTTTTTAACAATTTGGCTACTTGAGTTGCTAGTAATTTAGACAAGAAATATAAAAACGCTTTTATGAGGCTTATTTGTCCGAGCAAGTTTCGGGCAGCTATCCTCCTTTGCTCAGATTGTTAGCAATTAGGACAACAAATTAATGAATACCCAAATTCTCAAGACACAATGGCCGTTTTGAGTCTCAATTTAGTCTAATTGTTCTTTTTAGTAATTTTATATGAAAAAGATAATATTCTAATTATTGTTTCTTCATGGTTTTCTTCTACAACAATTTTCAGATGATTTTTAACAAAATCGACATGGTCTTTTGTAGCATGATTTCCCATTAACTTTTAGTGGCTGCTACTTTGACTATAAGTGGATAAGTAAGATAAAATTAGTGTATTTACACTAAGATGCGAATAGAAACTGTTCCCACACAGGATTACCACCTTCAGTCTCATTTTATCATTTTGCATATTCTTCATCAGTCTTTTTTATTATTATTATTATTATTATTCAGCTTGAGAAAAAGAGAAAAGTGGAGTAACAAAGGTGGTGGGTCTTCCCCGCTTTAATGCGAACATAGGAAAATCTAGACTAACCCCAAACTTTAACAATTCAAAGAGTATCTCAATTAGAAGAAAAAAAAAAAGAAAAAGAAAAAAAAGGTCAACATATCAAGTTTATCAATTTCCCGTCCAACCACCACATATAAAATCACCACAATCGACAAAGCATAAAATAAAATCAACACGAGAATTTGGAGATGAAGAGAAAATATTTGAAAAACTCTTTAAAAAAAAAAAAAAAATCACTTTAGAGGCCAACTAACCTTAAGGGAATTCATTATAAAAGGTTTATGTTATAACCAGACTATTTACAAAACTTTTGTAATCGTATACTCATGACTATATTGACGTGATGTGAGAGACAATCTTATTCTATCTACTTTCTTACTGAAAAACTTTTTTGAATTCCATTCTCTTTAAAATATGTGCGGAAACTTTATGCTTTTTCCTTTTTCTCTCACATATTTTATTCATGCTTTTTTCTTTCTCTCTCACACTTCTTAACTCTTCTTTAAAAACTTTATCTTAAAACTTGTTCTTGACTCGTATCGAAAAATTGCATAGAGATTCAAGTCATGCATAAGTTATAAATGAAAAAATAATCATCTCTTAAGAAAACTAGGATTCACAATTGAGAAGTGATAGGTGATCCTAAGAGGATAAACAAATCTAATAAAAATATATTAAGATTTCTAATACTAAAACTATTCGGATTCCAACATACATATTTGTTATATGGAAATTGCTATTAAAAAAAAAAAAAAAGTTTTGGTTTTCCTTCCGGTAAAACTTGATTTACCAAATCCTTTTTTTCTTTTCTTTTTTTCTTTTTTTAACTTTTTGTCAATGAATTACCAGAGAGCTTTTTCTTCTACGCGTGATGAGTGAGCAGTGAGCACCAAAGGCTGCATCATGACAACGAAGTTGGCTCTGACTAGAAATGGTAAAATAATTAAAGGGATCAAACGAGTGGACTGGACAATCTTAGCCAACCAGTTGACGGCTTGGATTTTTTTATTTTTTGGACACTTGTTGCCGGAGTACTGGTTGAACTTTAACCCAGCCACTTTCGGCCTCTTCTGTTATGGTTGAAGATGTGATTGCACTGATGACTGATCATTAAAATAAAAGAAAAACAAGAAAACAAAATGTGATTTCACTGTGCTTGATGATGAATTGGTTAAGCCCACACCCACATATCTAGTAATCACGCCCCCAACAATAAAAGATGGATGATAATCGGTCGGCTAGAAACTTGTTTACAACCCTTATCTGTAGTTTTTTAAGGTTCAGATTTAATTGAACTTTCTCTCTCTTTTTTTTTTTTGGAAACACTAGAAATTAAATCTACACCGTTAATAAAACTACAGTATAAATGCTGCTAAACCCAATCCAAAAACTATAATATCCCTAGCTAACAACCACCACAAAAGTTAATCATAAAATTACGGTTGGATAAAGGGCATTTGGGCACATTACCTATGATGGAATTTAATCAAAGCGATGACTTCAAAACACACACATGCAGTAATATCAAACATAACTTCATTAATTACATTGCTTTGGTATCATAATTTTCTAAGAACAATAGCTAAAGTCACGGGCTTGATTTCTTCTTTAGCCATTTCTTCATCCACCATCCTTCCGTAGTCCTCAAACAAACTGTCCAAAATCCCTTCTCCGAAATGGTGGCAAATCATTGATTCTTGGATCGCCCTAACTGTCCTGGCAACTGCCTTTCCATAGTTCTCACCATCCTTGTCATCCCTCTCTATTTCAAACATCTCCAGCCTGTCTAACCCAAAAGAACCTTCCTTTCTCACTTCATCTTCTATTTCATTCTTTGATGGTGCATAGAAATGCACATCATACGAATCAAGCTTCTCTTTCTCAACTTCTCCCTTCAAATTTCGACATAAAACAAAAAAATGGAGGCATTGTTACAACTTACTTGTCTATATATACACAGTAAATGCTATTTAATTCTATACGACTATCATATATACAACACGAATCAGTAAGGGTTTGGAAAAAAAAAAAAATTAATAGCTGATTTTTACTGCAAGATCATCTCAGTTATATATATACCTGCAAAACCAATTTGGAAAAGGAGCGCTCAAGAAGTTCCCACAAGAAAAAGTTGCCTCTGTCAACATGATCTTGAGCTCTCCTACCCAGCAAGATCAGCACCATTCGTCCTCCGACAACAAGCTCCTCAGACCGTGAGCGAAGGAACAACGTGAAGTCTTCCTGGAATTGCTTATAGTACGCCTGAGAAACCTGTGGAGGGCTCGATTGAGCGATGTAAATGTGCCCTTTGTTTATTGGCCTGTCCTGCTCATCGTACAGCGCCGGAGGAACCTGCATGACAGAAGAAAAAAAGAAAGTATATAATGTTAGAGTATTAATTCTTATCAATTTAAGTTTTTAAAATAAATGGTGATTTAAAAAAAAAAGGTCTGAGTACCCTGGAGAGCCAGTGCAAACTGTAGGATGAATAGACAAAGTGCAAGCAATTGTTGGGGAGAAGTCTTCCATAAAAAGAGCCAGCATAACCTCCAATGAAAATGGAGGGACAGCCGCCGCCATTCTTTTCTCTTCTAAGCTCCCTGTAGAAGTCCGGCAAGGCCTGAAAGATTGAGTTGAAGTCATTTGTTGGAAGATCGTTAAGGTAGACTCGTAACTCTGGCGGTGGGTGCAAGATATTGCGGCTAGTACTCCTTTCAACGGCATCAACGATATCCTTGATGGTGGTTAAGGAATTGGACCCAGAAGAGCAGCCCAAATCAGCTATGCCTATGCTCTTTGGGGTACTTGTAAGGAAAAGTTCTTGTATTGTTCCTGTGGTTATGTGCTTCACCATATCAGACCCCTTCTTCTGCATTAATTGATCAACAAACATTAATTAGAAAAGAAAAAAAGGAAATTAAGAGTGGTATACAGAGAAAGGGGAAGACCTGGAGTGAGGAATTTTTTGCATAGCTAGTGACACCAATCCCTCCAGTCATGTGGAAGACTTTCTCCACATCCATTTGCATTGGAGCTCTGCCTTGAACTTGGTGGCAAATTGATCCCCCCTTTATAGCAAATTTTGATGATGTAGTTCTTTACTTTTTGCCTTCTAACCTTTTCTTAATATATATATTAGTTATCATGGTTGTTCAAAATATATTAAATTCCATGTCATAATAATTAGTGTGTGCGGCCGGGTATGACCATATAAATGTTTAAATCATCACTTATCACGTGAATTTCGATCCTCTTCTGTTTAAATGAATTTGAGAAGAACGATTCTTTTAAGCATAAATGTAAAATTGACCAAAAAAAAAAGTGAAATGATAATTTTGCGCTTATTTTTTAGAAGAACATAAATGAACTAGAAAGGATTTGGGTCCTTATCACGTGTAGACTCAAACACATAAAATATTTCATTTACATGAGAAATAAATAATATAGATAAAATTTAAATTTAGGACCTTTGCCCTAATATCAAAACTTAAACTGAAAAAAATTCATCCTAGTTGACCTAATTGAGCGCAAGGTCATACCCTTCTCAAGTTTTGGATTGTCTAAACTTGGTCGTCGAAAACTGGCACGGACGCTTACAGGTATCGGCTAATTGGCTAGCATATGCTAGAAGTTGCATAACTTGCATGCTTTAACGGATTAGCAAGAGTACTGCAAGAGTATGGAACAATATTATATATTCTTGTGTTCTTTATTGATTTTTAACGTACAAATAATATCTTTTTTTCTTTATTTTGTTTATTATTATTATTATTATTTTGCTTACTACTCTAGGGTTTCCGAGTCTAAATAACTTCTTTTTTTTTTTTTTCTATGGAAGACTAAACCCCTCTGTACACATACAAATTACAAGCACCCGGGCCCCGGCCACTCTCAAAGCGTTTTGAACTGTTTTTTATATGCTAGTTTGGTTAATTTATTTAGCTTACTACTTTAATAATAGTAGATCATATATTTCTTCCGCCAACTGATCTGCCATTGTCAGAACCCAACCTGATCGGGCGGGGCAGGTCGGTAGGCTGGCCGGTAAAATGCCCACCCCTATCGACTACTCCCAAAGGCCAAGTTTTGGGCAAACAAACCATTTACTTTGATAATTAGAGCACTAGCAACAGCTTTCTTTAAATCTTATTATCTTTCATAATATAAGAAAAATTGTTAAAAAAGTTATAAAAAAAAAAATCATACAGCAACTTCCGTTAATGTTCTTTAAACTATAGAAAGAATGAGAGAACCAAAAGTTGTTCCTTTCATCTGGAGAACCAAAAGTGGTTCCCTTAACATTATTTTAAAATAAAATGCTTTCTCTTTCCTCTAGCATTTATTTTAAATAATTTTTAAATAGTTCTCTTTTCTCTCTCTTTCCCTAACATTTAATTTTAAGAATATTTAAATAGTATAGAAAAATGGCTTATTTAAATATGGAAGCAAAAAGTGGTTTAGTTCTTTACATTGACGAAAAATTTAAGGAAAGCTGTTGCTAGTGCTCTCTTAAATCTCATTTTCTTCCCTAGTGTAAGGAAAAGTACTATTAAACAAACTCAAAAAAAAAACTTTTGCAATAGCTTCCCTTAAACTTTTCGTCAATGAAGGAAACCAAATTACTTTTTGCTTCCCTATTTAAATAAGCTTCACAGCAGCTTCCTTATTTAAATAAGCTTCACAACAGCTTCCTTTATCATTTTCCTATATTATTTAAATATTATTAAAATAAAATGTTATGGAAAGAGAGAAAAAAGAAAGCTAATTAAAAATGGTTTAAAATAAATGCTAGAGGAAACAAAAAGCCTTTTATATTAAAATAATACTAAGAGCATTAGCAGCAGCTTCCCTTAAACTTTTTCTTTAATGTAGGGAACAAAACGATTTTTTAGTTCCCTATTTAAATGCACTCTACAGCAGTTTCCCTTCATCTTTTTTATATATGAATTAAATACTATTTAAATTAAATGCTAGAAGAAAGAGAGAAGAAAGATAAATTATTTAAATATTGTTTTAAACAAATGGTAGAGAAGAGAGAGATGAGGGAAAAAGTTTCTATATTAAAATAATGCTAAGGGAACCATTTTTTGTTCCCTACATGAAGGGAACCAAAAGCGGTTCCCTTGGTGTTTTTATAGTTTAGGGAACACTTAGGGAACACTTAGGGAAGCTGCTGCAGAAACTTTTTTGTGTTTTTTTAATAGTTTTCCCTACATTAGGAAAAAGAATTGGGTTTAAGGGAAGTTGCTGCTAATGCTCTAAGGGAACAACTTTTGGTTCCCTAGATGAAGAGAACAAAAGTGGTTCCCTTGGTGTTTCTATAGTTTAAGGAACACTTAGGAAAGTTGCTGCATGAATTTTTTTGTGTTTTTTTAACAGTTTTTCCTACACTTGGGAAGGAAATTAAATGAGGTTTAAGGGAAGCTGCCGCCAGTATTCTAAGTGGTTCCCTTAGCATTATTTTAATATAAAAAACTTTATCTCTCCTCTATCTTTCATCTACTATTTGTTTAAAATAATATTTAAATGATTTTTCTTTCCTTTCTTTCTTTTATCATTTAATTTAAAAAAACATTTAAATAGTATAGAGAAATGATAAGAGAAGCTGCTGAAAATATTATTTAAATAGAGAAGTAAAAAGTAATTTGATTCTCTATACTGAGAAAAAATCTTATGACACTGTTACTATATAGTGCTCTTAGAATGGTTTGGCCGCCCCTAAAGCAACAAAGCCACCCCTTTCAGTGCTTTTCACCTAAATCGGAGCTATTGCATGCATTGAGTACAATACTTTTTGAGAATTTCACATGATCTAGCTCAATCTAAAAATTATGTCACACTAACATGAGCCACTCGATCACGATCCCTAACTTATGTCACACTACGTAACTTGTCAATTGAAGTTTCTAGCTAGCTTCTTTTTTTTTTTTTTCTTTTTTTCTAATTCAATGGGGAAACGAAGTTTCTAGCTAGCTAGTTGGTCATTTTTGGTGTCTGATCGGGTCAATGGTGGAAGCAACTTGTACTGAGAAAGCAACCTAAACCTACTCTGCTTTGATTCAAAAGCTTTGGAAACCCTATCTTGCTAATAACATATGAAAGGGAAAAAAGGGTCTCTTGATCTCCATTTCTCCACTAGTCTAAAAAAAAAAGCAACTTTAAGTTCATCAAATCAATTCCACTTAGGCTGAAAAGTGAGATTCTTGATGTCTATCTTCTTGCAAAAAGCAATAAGGGTGCCGGACACGTGTCGACGGAGGGATATGAGTCCGCCGGACCCGGCCTCTCTCTCTCTCTCATCGTGGGAGTGGGTCTTGTGGGTACGTGCCATCAATTGGCCACTCACTCTATGTGCGTGAACTTGCAGAGAGGCCCTGATTTGGTCCTTTGAAACAATTGAAGATCCAAAGACACAAGCAATCAAACAATAAACGGTATACAGAGCTGTAATTCACAAGTGCATTGTAACCTATAAAAGTGGGACTAAAACGGGTCCAGTGGGAAATAGAATTGCATATTACGTACACTTTCTCTGCCAAAAGAGACCAAATAAGTGTACGTACCCTCAAGGAGAAAGAGAAAGAGAAAAAACAAAAGAAAGAAAGAAACCAGAGTCTCCCAAAAAGAAAAAGAAAAAGGAGACCAATTGAATGTACCTGCCAAAAGTGACACTGTAGAAATGCAGAATTCGCTTTCTCTGCCAAAAGAAACCAAGTCAAGTACTTCTCCCATACGTTTGGGTGGGAGGAATAGAAGAAATGACCTAACTACCTCTTTACGTGAACCATCTCTTTGACATGTCCATTTTTCTGATGTAAGCATCCATAATGTGAATGTTGGTTGCCGGGTAGTAATTATAGTTTTTTTTTTCTTTTTTTGAGAAATTTTAAAAAATCTTCTACTACTTTCAACAGTTTTGAAATGATTTCTAATTTTTAAAACTTCTTATTGTAAATTACTGAACTTATAATTTCTTTCATTTAACTCAATTTATTAAGATTTAATGAAAAATTCTAACAAAAGGGTATCAAAATTTTTAAAATACTCATCATTTTTTTAAGAAAAAAAATTACAAGAATTTAGGTGTTTGTAAAGATTTAATGAAATTTGCAAAAATATCCATGTCTGAATCTTAGAAATTTTTTTTATAATTTTTTTTTTTAAAAAAAATAGATATTTTAAAAATTTTGACAGGATTTAATAAAAAATCTAAACATAAAGAGTAAATAAAAGAAATTAAAAATTCAGTAAATTAAAATAAGAATTTTTAAACATTAGGAGAGTATTTTAAAACGACTAAAAATTTATGAAAATTTTCTTCTCATTTTTATTATATATTTTTTTATATATTAACTGAACGGTTTATGTGTAACTTATTAGTTATTACATATAGAATGCCATATAAACTTATCATATTTACAAATGCAGCGACAATGTAGGTAACAATTATCATGTCGGGCACCAAAATGTAAACTGCCACGATTGGGTCTTTATTGCATCAATGATGACAAATCGCTTCAATAGATTTGCTCCTGTCTTCTACAAGTGCCAAGGCATAATGAACATATATGAATAAAGATGGTGGTTGGAAGTTCAACCACACAACTCGTGTACTGGAAGAATAATTACCGTTAGGTGGTAATTAATGCATGGCCATGCGTGGGCTGAAAGGAGAGATGGCCGGGTGGAATTCATTTGAGAAGTCCAAGAAAAACATGAGTTGGGTTTGGAAAACAAAACCCAAAAAGGCTACACAAAACATTCATCATAACTGCATTTGAGATCCAAATTCTAAGTTGAATCTACTTCCAACTGAGATATTTGATTCAGGGGTCACGTTTTGACAAATTGATCATGTATATTTTCTCTTTGTCAAAGGGGAGAGAGGAGGTCAGTTTTTGAGTCACACACACAAGAGATGGCGAGTGAGAAAATTAATGGGTGAAAATAGTTTTAACGCACTCAATCCTATGGGCTGGATTGAGAGATAGATTAGTCTTATCAAGGCGTAAAGTTGGAAAGCCAAACACTGAAGCGACGAGGGCACGCGGCTGTTTCCTTTTGAGTTTGTCAACGTCCATTACAACCAGTACGGGCATATGCACCGCACAAAGAGGAGCACAAACTGATGATGTTGTTTGGTATCTTGTTGGCTTAAAATGTTTATAATCTCCACGCCATCCTGACAAAAACCTGAAAACACTTCTGACAAGCCATTTCATATATATATATGGGCGTGAAAGAGTTGTCTTGTCCCTCGCTCTCACTGTCTAGTGCCCTTATTTTATTTTTTTTGTAAATACTGTCTAGTGCCCTTTGAGCTAGTAAGAACAAAGAAGCTTTAAAAAAGAGCTTTTCATTTTTCAATTCCCAGAAAATAATGAAAAATATCGAGCAATAAATTAGCATACACAACTGCTCGATATATATATATATATATTCAAATCCCATGGCAAACCCTAGCTACAATCAAACTCCATGGGCCGTGCAAAACACATTGTGGCACATGGGACAAAATTACGCCGAAGTTTGACAAAAACACATGATTGTCAACATGGGGACAAAAATGAAATGACAAGAGGTCAAAAAAGATTCATTACAGAATGATGATCTTCTATAAGGATTCCGTCTAGGAGAAGTGCTCTTCCATGCGCTGTCTATATAAATTGAAATGGAAGTTGAGCACGCGCGCAACCTCACGCCCACTGCAGAAATGACATGCACTACAGTATGGCACGATTCATTTGTGTATCAAGACGCAATTGTTAGGTTATACCATACCTAAAAGATATTGTACTCGGTGAAATCTCTCTTATTTAGACGGTTGATATTTCGATGAATATTTCAGATCGTGACAGCAAATAATAAACTAAAAAGAAAAAACAGGTGGCTTATATATAATGCAAGGGCCAAGTGTGGTTCGGGGGATGCCAAAATTGGTGGTTGTGCCCATCTCAATGGCTGTGTGTAGGTGGCCGAACCATTTTCTTGACCATGAAATATGATTCTGTTAATTTTATTTAAGCCAGTTAGTATTAGAAGAGGGGCAAAATTGTCTCAACTTTAAAATTGGGACAATTTTGCCACTCATATTTGTAGTAATTGACTACTCTCTATTTTAAATAAAATTTAAAAAATTCATCTCCCTTACCATAAGTTGAGTGGTTTAACCACCACCAATAGCAATTTTATGTGGCGGTTAATTTGTTAAAGGAGATGGTTCAGCTTGATGGCTTGTTTGGGGTTAGACAAGCCTCCCGGCCACTTTGGTCATAGGGTGTGATTCGGCCACCCCGACAATAACTTCATGCATTGCAATTCACCTTTTTAAAAAAAATAAAAAACAAGTAAAAGATAATTTGCTATTACAATGTAGACCATTCCTTTTAAATGAAAGACTCATATATATATATATAAGGTATTGCAGTACTGTTGCAATACCCTAGTATTGTACTTGATCTCAATCCTTGATTTGTGTGTAAAAAAACACAAAATAATTTTAATAATTTAGAGTGATACAAATAATTATGGGCATCATAATCTTTTTTGGGACTCTAATGTTCTAGCTAGCGACTATTAACAAGAAGTTAGTCAAGAAAAACTGAAAATTGACTTAAGGAGGAGACTAGCTAGTTTATAACACGATCCTAGGTCTTGTGAACAACAACATTACACGAATTAATGTTTGATGGCCTGAACTTTCTTGATAGAGTATATATGGTTTACCTGGAAATAACCACATCAAAAGCTGGGCTAGCGGCCCATCGTAAGACCCACCTAAGCCTGGAATATCAGTAGGCCAAGTCGGCTCAAGGAGGCAAGTCCATCAGCCACAGAGAGGAGGCATCCACAAGGAATCATAACTAGGCCATGTCCAGACGGACAGAAATTAATTATAAATTAGTTTGTAGTTTATTTTTACAATTTAGTCTAATAAAATAACAGGTATCGTTTAGACGTAAAAAAACACATTTTTTGAATAGCATATGTTTTTTACAAGTTTTTTTAATGAGAATTAACTAGAAAGCATGTGTTTTTTCACATTTTTTGAAAACACATGCTACGTTATTTTACTGATTTGTAAGAATTAACTAAAAATCAATTTTTAGCTAATTTTTGACTTATAGGTATCCCAACACCCCAATATTCCCTACGAGAGGAAACTCTCCTAACCAAAACGGGGACATGGAATCAATTATGTTACCTTGAAGTCATCCTCTCACCAAAAAGTTTAAGCTAATGAATTTGGTCTATATTACCCATTTATTTTTATGATATATATTTTTAATGTGGGATTTAATTGTTTTTTATACTCAATATTGCGCATAAATAAATAAAAAACTACTTTCATAGAAGTGTAGACATAGAAATTAATCTCTAAAAAGTAAAAATTATTAAATAGAGAGAGAGGGAGTGACCTCGTCCTGGATTGGAAGGAATTGTCAATTTCGGAAAGCATTCTCTGCATGGAAAAATTCTTGCTGGGTATTCTATTTCTTTATAGGGCTAAAAGTGGGCCGGACTTTGGTGTGGGCCTGTAATTATGACATGCATAAAATGAGGCCCAAAGTCGTCAATAGAAAACTGACACGTCATACCACGTACGATCTGCACACTTGGCTTCTGTCACGTGCCAGAGTGCATTTGTGACAAGGAGTTGAACTCGAGCACACGTTTGGCACCAACTCGGAGATTGACATCATCTTCGTCAAAACCAAACTCTGCCGTCCATCTGATCCTAACGCAGGAGAAGCAAGGTAAGAGATAAGGATTACAAAAGAAATTGAATCAATTGATGATTTTCAAATAATGTGATTGATGTCGTTTTTTTTGCATCGAACGGTGTGAATTATTCTATTTATATATATTTTGGTAGGACCAGTTACATAGATAATAAAGCATTAAAAAAAAAATGTTTACGAACCCACTTCCCAATGGGATAGGATGAAATGAAAATGAACTATTTTATTGTTAAAATTTTGTTTTGTTTTATTAAACTGCCAACATTTTATCACATTATTTTTTTGAATAATGACATAGAAGTATTTTTATTGTTTTAAGAAAATAAAGATATTTTTATAACAACGATAAAAAAATGACTTAATTGTAACAAAATAATAATTTAATGTATCTAAGTATTACACCTCTCAATTTGTATGACTTTTTTTTAAATGACTAATAATTCATGGGGTTTAAAGTGTATTTAACCCACTAATTTTAAATTTGAAATAAGTTAATTAAAATCCATAATTAGTGAAATTTAGATAGGTTGATAACTATAAATTAATTAGTTGAATTATTATTGAACTGGATTTGGGGGCCTGGGTGACTGGCCATGATAAATCTTGTCGGCCAACTCCTGTCTCCACAATTTAAGGGGTCTCTTTGGCTTTGGACAAAAAAAAGAACCCAATGAATCGATGATCAAATCAAAACATAAGTTTTTTTTTTTTTAATTCAAAATCAAAACGTAAGTTGAAATGACTATGCTTATATTGTTAAAAGTCTTCATTATATATATATTAGGTACGTTACTTATTTCTTATATACAAAACTGGAAGCTCTTTCGTTGAACAAAGTCAACGAAAGAAAAGAAATATGCTAAAGAAAAAAGACCATTTGTTGGTCGGCCACCCATAACAAAACTCAAAATGGTGAGACCACTCCAATACATTTGGAGGGGATCAAGATCACTCTCGATGCTCATCTAGGGTGGCTGTCAGGGGTGGAGTCTCAAGGTGCCCAAAAATAAAAAAAATTACTAACAAAATTTTTAAAAAATTGTTTAAAAATACAACTTTTTTTTATATAAAAAAAAACATTTAAAAATTAATTTTCTGCCCCCAAGCCACAAGGTGGCTCCCAAACAAATAAAAATTGCTTAAATTTTTTTTAAAAAAAAATGCTTAAAAAAAAGCACTCTTTTTTTTTAAAAAAAAAAACTTTAAAAAATTAATTTTTCTCTTCCCAATTTTTTTTTTTTTAAAAAAAAGTTATAGCTCCGCTCCTGGTAGCTGCAACTCCGAGGGTGGTCGTGGCCATCCCAAGCATCGTTAGGGTAGGTCGCACCACTCCTAGAGAACCTGAGGGATCTACAACGGCGAACGGCGAGTAGAGAGGATGGACAGCTCGATGCAGATGAGCGGGCGGCAAAACGGGGAAGAAAAACACCATGAAAGAGGAAGAAAGGGAAACCAAACGAAGAAAAAGGCACAAGAAGATTTTTTTTTTTTAGGAAAGGGAAGAGAGGAGGGAGGGATGTAGAGCCATCCCTCCTCCCCTATTAGGTGCACCAAAGGCAGAGGGGAACCTCATTGAGAGGGATTAAGGTATCTACCTAGAAATATGGAGGAGCTTTTCTATGTTCTCCACACCCTTATTAGAATAGAAATGCTACAAATATTCCAAAATGATCATTCTTACTATCTATTTACAAATAATAATAATAATAATTCTTTCTATCTATGGTAGTGGTTAAGTGACTCAAGAAAATATTTAAAGTTGTTAGGTACATATTAGACCATGGGTTTGAATCTCATAATGAAAATGTTCATACTTGATTAATGTAAACAACTTTGATTTTCATTGATGCTTTGGTGTGATTAGTCAAGTTAAGATTCAATTGGATTGTAGGGAAGTGAACTCCCCAAATCATTTATCTCCCCCAGCAATTTCATTATCACATCAAAGAGGAGTGGCAGAGCCAAAAAAATGACTATTGTAGGGGGCAAATTAAAAATAAAAGAAACACTAAATATTTTTGAAATAAACACTCTTAACTTTCTTCCTAAGAGAAAAATGTCATTTATCTTGCTAACTTAAGCATAATTTTTTGCTAGCAGTCCCGACAAGCCTATGATTGTTTCTACACTTTTTGTAAACATTCGTTGGTTGAGTTTAACTGTGCATTAATTACATCATAAATATATATTGTAATAAATTATGCATCACAATAGTACCATACATATTTTTTATTTCAAGTTTTAATAGACAAATCTTAATTGATATTTGATAGCTTTAATATTAAGTATGTTGGAATTGCTGGATTTTATGATTTGAAGCGACAGATAACTTCCGGAAAAATGTACGCCGCGTTACTTTTTACACTGTTTTTCACCTAATATGTAATGTTTTGCTCTTACCTTATTGGGACCTTCACTTTACGTTGTTTTACTTATGCAGTGGGACTGTGGGGGAGCCACATGTAGGGGCTACGCCCATACAGGCTTTCATGTGGTTTCGTCATTATATTTTCCTCTTCCCAAGAATCTGGTTTTTTGTTTCTGTTTTTATTTTTTTCCTCTTTCTTTTTCATTATATTTTCCAT
>FXXK01000287.1:378271-398296 GCA_900184695.1 Betula pendula
TGTCCATATATACATGATGGACAAAGATGGAGAGTGTGGACAAAGATGGAGAAAAAAAATGGATAACAAGCATTACTCTTTTTAAATTCCCTCTCATTCTCTCTCTCCTCACTATTCTCTCTCTTTCTAACAAAGTCCTCCCAAATAAGTGAGATAGTGAAGTTGGTGAGACCTTCAATAAATAAATAAAAAAAAAATTTGTTAAAGTAGACAAATATTTAGAGAGTTTATTGTCTCGGAATTCTAAAAAATGGCTACACAAAATAAAAAAAGTGTATTTTCCCTCCCAAATAAGTGAGATAATGAAGTTGGTGGGGCCTTCAATAAATAAAAAAAAGAATATTTTATTAAAGTAGAAAAATATTTAGAGAGTTTATTGTTTCGGAGTTTTAAAAAATGGCTATACAAAATAATAAAAAAAAAAAGTCTATTTTCTCTTCAAATTTAGAAATACTTTAAAGAGTTCATTGAGAATGCTCTTACAAGGTTAAACAACATGAATCAATTTTAGAATTTCTCCTCATAAGAATTAACAATAGATTATATTTATTATTTTAAAAATAAAACAAAATTTATACCTCCTATACATGTATAAAATCCATGCTCCTCTCTCATAGCCATATGCGCTCTATTAATTTTAACGGAAATCTCTCAGTACTTACCTTATATATATATATATATATAACACTAAACTACGAGAGAGAGCATTGGTTAATATATATATATATATTCAAATGAGGCTGCTAAAAAAGTTGTGAAATATAATCCAACGTTCTGACACTTTCATTTCAATTATTTTCCCTTTGTAAAATGAGGCTGCTATAATTGATACAACTCAACCAGTATAGATCACAAAAAATGGATATGGCCCAAGCTGTAGTTTTTGAAGGCTTGGATTGATTCCAAAGTTTTCCAAGCCCTTCAAAAATTACAGCCTGGGATGCCAAATCCACACAAAATATGGATGACCCACACCGGTGACACCACCGATTGGATGAACTTAGTTTATATTATATTTCTGGTCAATAAAAAAGTTGTCTTGTAAATATTATCTTTAAAATGATGAATATGGCCTACACCACCGATTGGATGAACTTAGTTTATATTATAATGCGGTCATATCATATAATTATAGCATATTGTACTGGTCCGGAAGCCGATTCTTGCCACCCAGAAAAACAATAGGAAAGAATGAAAAAGTTGTGATTGTGGTTTGTGAGGTCATTATTAATTTGTTAGAATATAATTTAAAATTATTAAGGGTTTGTTTTGAATTGGGTTAGGAAATAGAGTTTTTAAAGTTAAAAAAAAAAAAAATTTAGCAAAAATTTTATTTTTAAGTTTTTTTTTTTTTAAAATGTGTTTTGACCATTTTTAAAGTAAAAATGTCAAAAATATTTTTGAAATTTTTTACCAAATATGTCAACTTTTTATTTGGCACAACTTTTTATATATTAAAAGTACTTTTTAAATTCTCAAACACAATCTCAAACATGCTCTAAGACTTTGTTTAGAATTGTGTTAAAGAATTTAAAAAGTGTTTTTAGTACTTAAAAGATTATGCAAAGCAAAATTGGATCCGTTTGGTAAATATATATATATATATATTGACTATTTTGCTATGAAAAAAAGCTCAAAATTACGTTTTGAAAGAAGCTTGAAAATAAAGCTTTTTCTTGAGACAATAACTCTATTTTCTATCAGTTTAAATTTTTATGATGAGTGATAATTTAAAAATTGTATTAAAATAAAAGTCTTAAGTTCAAATTTCGTTTATATCATTCACCTTATTTCAGTGAAAACTTTTACATGTCAGGCCTGATTTAATAAAGAAGAGTGTTAGAATATATAATTTAAATAATTAGTCTATAATTTTTTATATGCTTAAACTTTTATGTTGAGTAATGCATTTTATACAAAAAATTTCTTTTTGTCATCCTCCTCCTTGTTGGCAAACCGATGGAAGATGAGGATTTGATCCTTGCTTGATATTCTGAAGTTGTCCTTTGAGATTCACTACACAGCAGCTTCTAGCTAGAGTGTGAAGCATAGGATACAGCAAGTGTCATCCATGTCTGGCAGGCTGTTTTTAAACTAAAAACAGTCCCAATGCACTTTTTGAAAAGTGTGGCGTCAATCAAGCTTAAAACACAGAATAGAAAAAAAAAGCTTAAAACACACAATCATCTTTTTTGGACGGATACGGCTTACAGCACCCAAGCCTTGATTAAAACACAATCGTCTCTTTTGGACGGATAAGACTTACAGCACCCAAAGTCAAATCCTTCTTGAACTAGGTTACAAACTGGATTAAGAGCTTTGGTGTCCTTCCCTTCTTCATCAAGAACAAACTTGGCTGGACATGGCTATTGAGTCATCTACAAAACTAAGTAAATTGTGGCATGAGAGCACCAAAGAGATCTAAGAAACCCAAAAAAATAATATATATTGACAATATTTTGGATGAGTCCAACTGTAAGTCTATAATATGCGGGTCTAAAATATGGGCGTACGTCTTTCTCATACGGCAAAAATTGTAGCGTTACATTTTGAGAAATGCTAGGCTTACAAAAATTTTTACAAAATTTTTTTTTACAAAGTGATGTGGCACTACATGATTGGATATTTCTAAATTTGAATTTTCCTTCTATCCAATCATGTTATGCCACATCATTTTGTAAAAGTTTTTTGTGTAAAATTTTTTATAAACCTAGCATTCCTCTTACATTTTTAGTTAAGTTTATATATATGCACTTGTGCAATAAGAGGCGCTATCAAAGATGACTTTGCAACTAGTCTAGAAGATTGGGAGAAGGTGCATTGTAAGATCCTTTCCTGATTCATCAACACTTCAATTCACAACCAACTTTTCCAAATTATTTATATAATTGTAGTCCTTTTTTTTGTGGTTAATATAATTGTAGTCTAATACTATGTAAAAAACGACAAGCTAAAAAATTATGGAAAAAAAAGCTTGCAAAACTATGTAATAGAATGACCTATTTATAATTGAATGAGACTAGTAAAATAAAGGAAATACACTAAATACAAAATCAATAAATAATGCTAATTGATTTACAATAATTAGGAGGAACTAATATAGTAGTTAATAAGGAATAATACCGTAATATGTTAAGAATATTATAAAAATATTGTAGCACAAATATGATAATAAAGAATAGGGAAAAATTATATTTAGTTCTTAAATTTTTATCTGATTTGAATTTTGTCACTGAATTTCTAATTTTAAGAAAATGATCTTTAGGTTTTGCCCAAATTTTAAATAAGTCCATCTATCATTTTTCTGTCAAAAGAAATAGTTTGTCATATGTCACGTGTGTCTTAATTGACACACTAATGTTCATATCAACGCCCAATATTAATGTCATATCATTAAGCGTCAAATCATAAAAAATTAAAAAAATAAATAAAAAATAAAAAATAAAAAACCAAAAACAAAAACAAAACAAAAGACAAAACTCCAGAAACAAAAATCTTCTTTGTCATCTTAAAGATCTTTTAGATTTATAGCGTTAGAGTAAAAATCATTAACTTTGATGCTAAGATAGACACTGTCGTGTCAAATGAGACACACATAACAAATAGAAAATTATTAACTTTAATCGTAGAATAATAGATGGATCAATTTAAAACTTGAGTAAAACTTAAAGATTTTTTTCTTAAAATTAAAAACTCAATAACTAAATTCAAATCAGATGAAAACTTAAGAATTAAATATAATTTTTTCCTTAGGACACAAATATGATAATATTACAGTGATGGTACTAATCTTCTAACAAATTCATTCTCTTACATATATTTACATTATGATCATTATATGGTGATTTTGATTGATTAAATATTAAGGAAAAATCATATTTAACCCATAGATTTTTCTCTGATTTAGATTTAGTTTTTGGGTTTTCAATTTCAAAAATAAGATCCTCAGGTTCTTCTCAAAATTAAAATAGGTCATTCTGTCACTTTACCGTTAAAGTTTAAGTTTGTCATATGCCACATAAGTCTCATTTAACACATCACCCCACTTTAACTCGTTCTACCGCTTCAAAGGTACGCTGCATAAAAATAAAAAATAACGAACGACACGAAAGACGAAGAAAAAGTTTCTTATTTCTCAAGTTTTAAGTTAAAAAAAATTTTGTCATTATGATTTTTTTTTTTAATTTATGAATGACTTGTATCTGCTAATATAACATTGTATTGGTGTGCTTACATGAGCGCTGACAAGTTAAATGAGACATATATAATATATAACAAATCGTTAACTTCAAGATAAATTAATAAAGGAACTTATTTTAAACTTTGATAAATTTAAAGATCATATTCTTGAAATTAAAAATTAAAAACTCAAATCCAAATAAAATTAAAACTTAAGTACTAAATATGAATTTTTTCTCAAATATTATAAAGCAACTGTCGTACACTCGTATGTGCTCCCTTGATCAAAATGACTGTTTTCTCCACTGCTTTGGGAAAGGGGACAAAAGAATCTGTTTCTTTTTTCTTTCCCATTTTGTTATATTTTTTGCATCAGCATTGCCACTTTTCATAAAAAGCAATGCACCGGGCCACGTGACTTGCCCAAAGTTCATTTGTTTTTCCTCCTTATGCCCGACTAGACCAGCATGCCCAACAGATTAATTAATTATGTGGAGACTTTATAAAACATAATTGAAGCTACGCAACTACAAACTGATCCCTCTAATGTAGGTGAGGGTAATTAAACTGTTCCTAAGAGAGAAGATCAAATTGAATCATGTATTCAATGATATTACAATATTAAATAATAATATACAACTCTTGAAACCTTTTTTAGCTGAGGAAGTAAGCAGGGCATGAGTGAAATGGCTCCGCTCAAAGCGCTTGGACCGGATGGTTTCTTGACAGAATTCTACTAAGAAAATTGGATAATCATGGGTGAGAAGTGTCAAGCAATTATTCATTTTTTATCTACGGGTGAGGTGGATGGGGAGATAAATTCAACCCATATTGTTTTAGTCCAAAAAAATAAAAAACAAATCCCATTTTAGTTTCTGAGTTCAGGCCTATTAGTCTTTGTAATGTGCTGTATAAGATAATTTTCAAGGTTTTGATGAACATACTAAAAATTTATCTACCAAATATTATCTCCTATAATCAGAGCGCCTTCATTCCTGGGAGGATAATCTCTGATAATGTTCTGGTGGCATATGAAACATTACATTCTATGCAGACTAGAATGTGGGGAGAATGGGTTATATCGCCTTGAAGCTGGATATGAGTAAGGGTCCATTTGAGATTACGATTTCAAAAAGTGCGATTTGAAAACGCAGTTAAGCGTTTGGTAAAATTGCAGTTTGGTATTTAAAATCGCAGTTTAGCCTTTAAAATTCTGCGTTTTAAAAAAAAAAATCCTCTTACCTGCGATTTGAAAACGAAAATTTTTTCTACATTTTTAAATCGTAATTTTTAAAAACGCAAGTCCCAAATAATCTAGTTTTTGCGATTTGGTTTAAAATCGCATTTATTATTTACGAAATCACAATCTCAAACGCACCCTAAGGCTTATGATAGAGTGGAATGGGGATTTCTGGAAGCTGTAATGTGGAGAATGGGTTTTAATAGAAAATGAATCATGTTGATAATGCAGTGTCTTAATTCTGTGCGTTACTTTATTCTGGTCAATGGCCAACCGATGGGATGTATAAGGCCTTCGCGAGGAATTTGCCAATGAGACCCTTTATCTCCATATCTCTTTATTCTCTGTGCCAAAGCTTGAGCTCCCTTCTTCACCATGCTAAAAGTTCGGGGTGGTTAGTTGGAGTTCCAACCTCACCAAGGGGTCCATGGTTGAATCATTTGTTCTTTGCCGATGATAACTTGCTTTTTTGCAAGGCAACTTCTCGGGAATGGTGCAAACTAACAAAATTATTGGAAGGATATGAGAGGCATCAGGACAAAAGCTGAATAAAGAGAAAAGTTTAATCTTTTTCAGCCGGAATATTTGGGTTATCAGGCATTCTAGCTACATAGAGGTATGATAAATATTTGGGTTTACTGACGCTGGTTGGAAATCTAGGGTACGGGAATTCCAGAGTATCAAAGCACGAGTGTGGAAGAGGCTAAATGACTGGAAAACGAAGTTCCTCTCCCAAGCAAGAAAGGAGATTCACATAAAAGCTGTGATCTAAGCCATCCTAACTTATTGCATGAGCGTTTTTTTATTGCCCAAGGTCTTGTGTAAAGAGATCAACTTGATAATGCAAAATTTTTGGTGGGGCCACAAGGAAAACATGTCAAAGATTCCTTGGATAAGTTGGGAGAAGATGGGGTATTCAAAGGCGAAGGGAGGTATGGGTTTCCAATAGCTAATTTGTTTTAATAAGGTAATGTTAGCAAAATAGTGCTGGCATCTGCTGCAGGAACTCCATAGTTTGGTAGGTAGAATTATGGAGGCCAAGTATTTCCCAAGGAATAGGGGTGAGCATGGGTCGGATTGGGGCGGATATCACGGATATCCGAAACCCGATCCGCAGTGCTCGGGTTTGTTAAAAGGAACCCACAACCCTCATTTTTTCAGTTTAATCCGCTGGGTTGCGGGTCTGCGGGGCGGCGCGGGTATTTACCCGATCTAATCTGATCGATCGGATCAGATCAGATCAGATCGATCGGATCAGATCAGATCAGATCGATCGGATCAGATCAGATCAGATCAGATCAGATCAATCGGATCAGATCTATAAGATCTTATATAGATCTGATCTGAAGAGACGGCGGCGTGAGCGCGGGAGTGCAGCGGTGTTGGCGCGGGAGTGCGGTGGCGTGGGTGCAGAGTGCGGCCTTGATGAATTTTCTGCAGAAAGAGGGATTTCACACGGAAGAGAAGAAGAGAAGGAGAGAAGGAGAAAGGAAGAAAAGAGGAGAAGGAAGAAGATAAAGAGAGAAAGAGAAAGGAAGAAAGGAAGAAAAGAGGAGAAGGGAGAGACAGTACTCAGACACGGTCACACGGAAGAGAGAAAGAAGAAAGAGAAGGAAAAAGAAAAAAAGAGAAGAAGTAATCATACGGTCAGAGGAATTTCTAATTACTGAAAAAATGTATGTATATATATATATGTGTGTGTGTGTGTGTGTGTGTGTGCGGGTCGGTTCGGATATTGCGGGTTGTGACAAATTAAACCCGCAATCCAAACTGACCCGTCCGGGTATCCAAAAATATAACCCGCACCCGCAAAAAAAACATTGAAAATCCGCAAATTGCGGATCGGGGCGGGTTGGCCGGGTTGTGCGGGTTCGGGCGGGTCCTGCTCACCCCTACCAAGGAATTCTCTTTTGGAGGTAGCTTTATGTAAACGACCGTCGTATGCTTGGCGCAGTATTTTTTCGGCCCGTGCTTTACTAAAAGATGGTCTAATGTGGAGAATTGGTAATGGGGAAGATGTCAACATTTGGGGAGATAAATGGTTGTCTTCTCCAACAACCTATGCAGTTCAATCCCCAAGAATTTTGTTGCCAGAAACTGCCAAGGTAGTGGAGCTGATAGACAGAGATACTAAATGGTGGAACCTCAATTTACTAGTTAACATATTTCGGGCAGAAGAGGCTGAGCTCATTTATCAAATTCCACTGAGTAGATATCAACAACAAGATGTAATGATATGGAGGAGGACTAATTCAGGGGAGTTCACAGTGCAGAATGCATACCACATGGAAAAAGATAGAATAGAAATGCAGAGTGGTGGAGGGTCAAAAGTGACAAAAATGAGCAATTTCTAGAAGACACCATGGGGTTTGAAGGTACCTAATCTTGTCAAAATATTTATATGACGTGCTTGTAACAATATTCTCCCTACAAAAGATAACCTCCAAAAAAGAGGAACGGTTCATAAGACGTGGTATCCTTTTTGTTGTTCGGAAATTGAGACGATCAAATATATTCTATGGGACTGTCCATCTGCTACAGATGTATGGGGAGCCTGTGGGAGAAAGGTGCAAAAGAGTACTGGAGGGGGTAATATTTTCCTTGATGTTGTGGAGGATATGATGGAACGGTGCACGATTGAAGAACTAGAACTCCATGTTATTATTGCTAGGAAAATTTTGGCTCAAAAGAAATACAGTTGCCTTTGGAAGAGATTTCTCTCACCCAAACGTCTTGATTCAAGAGACTGTCTCTTCTTTAAACGAATACAGAGAAGCTAATACGAAGGAAGGGATGGTAGTGCTGAATAGGGGGCCAATGGTTCTTGTAAAGTGGCAAGCTCCACTACTAGGTGTGTATAAGGTAAATTAGGATGTTGCCATTGATTCCACCAATAGACGGATGGAGATTGGTATAATTGTACGAGACAGTTTGGGCTGTGTGGAAGCAGCTAGAAGTCAGCCTTTTTGTGTTTTACAAGAACCTATCTTTGCAGAAGCTCAAGGGGTTTTGTGTGCAGTGGAATTTAGTCATGATCTGGGATTACAAAACATTATATTAGAAGGGAATTCTCTTCTAGTGGTTAATGCAATCCAAGGTACATGACCAAACTGGAGTCGATATGATCAGATGGTGGTAGATGCTCAAATGGTTCTAAATATGGTACGAAGATGGCTAATTTGTTATACGAAAAGAGATGTAAATTGTGCGGCTCATGAACTGGTTAAGGCGGCTATCAAACAAATCATGGATAGGATTTGGATAGAATAAATTCCTGAGGGTATTTATGATGTTGTATCTTTAGAGCTTTCTGCTCTACCTTTTTAGAGCTTTATGCTCTATTGTTATTTCTTTTTCGATTATGAATGAAGATTGCATTTTTAACAAAATGATAATAATAATAATATCAATAACAAAAAACGATAATTGTTGAATTGGTACTATGATTTGATCTTGTAACAAATAAATTTCTAAGATTTCAAAATGCTCTTTTAAATCCATGATCTTGTAACAAAAAAAAAGGGTTTGGGATGGCCACCACCCTTAATGCCCTTTGAATGTAATTCGATCACTCTAAAAGTCGGTTTTGGGCCCCGTGTGTGGCCGAACCCTCCTCCCAAAGGCCCTTGGTGTGGTTGACAACCTCTAGAACCAACTAGAAGGGGTGGCCGACCACCTCCAGTGACCTATTAGGGTCGTTTAGCCCCCCTAGAACCAATTTTTTTTCTCTTTATACCTTTATTCTCTTTTCTTTTGTTTTTTAGTTTTAATTTTTACAATTTTTAATTGAGTAATATTTCATGTCCAATTTTATTGTCCAACTTATCCAATGTGACAAGTAAAAAAAAAAAATGAAAAAATTGGAGTTGTCCAATGTGGCAACTCCATTTACTTGCCACATTGGATAAGTTGGACAAAATTGAACATGAAACATTATTCTTTTTTATTTGAAGGTAAGGATTTTGCTAGAATGATAGTTGGAATTTGTATGCAAGGATCATTTTGATACAGAAAGCAAATCGCATGAATTTATAAGCTCATTTTGAAATCATAGAGATTTATTTGTTACAAGGTCAAACAACGAGTCGTGCTAGGCATCCGTCTTTGATAGACGCCTAGCGTCCGTTTCCCATGAAAAAAAAATAAAAAATAAAAAAAATAAGCTTTTTTCTATTAAAAACAGGCTTAAACTTGTCAAATTCTCATTTATTTTTTTCTAAGGTTATGAAATGAGAATTGAACAAGTTTAAGCCTGTTTTTTAATAGAATTTTTTTTTTTTTTATTTTTTATTTTTTTTCATGGAAAACGGACGCTGGGCGTCGCCCAGCTCTACTCTCAAACAACAGGACCAAGTTAAGAATTTTTCCTAAAATATAATTAACAATAGATTATATTTATTATTTTAAAAATAAGACAATTATACCCTCCTATACATTTATAAAATCCATGCTCTAGCCTCGTAGCGATGTTATGCCTCTATGAATTTTTGGATTAAATATTTTTTAGTACTTGATGTTTAACGCGTTTTTATTATTTATTATTATTTTTTTTTTTATGGATGTAGAATAACCTGGGTTATGGGTAAAGATATAGACAGTACCTGCTATTAAATTTTTGAAAAAAATTTTGACGACAATCAATGTGTTTGTAACAAAACTTGTCACGTGTCACTAAATTTTTTTTTTTTTTTAAATTAAAATTTAAAAATAAAGAAAAATAAAAAAATATAAAAAATAAAACATAAATTTTTTTTTTTTTAAAAAAAAGAAGGCTGCAAGGGTGGCTCAAGCCATCCCTTGCAGCCCATGGGGTGCCACCCCCATAGCCCTTGGGGGTGTAACCTCTAATGACTTTTGGGGGTAGTTCGACCACTCCTATAAGTCAAAATAAGGGTGACCAAAACTAATTCTAAAGATCTTGAGGGTAGTTCGACCAACTCCATATCGGCCACATAGGCCAAAATACGACTTTTTCCAATATATAACTTAACAAGGATCGAGAGAGACACAGAGCCCATTACTCTTGGTTAATATAATCAAATTAAGAATTTGATAATAAGACTAGTTTTTGGCCAATAAAAAATTGTGAAATATAATCCACGTTCTGACACTTTCATTTCAATTATTTTCCCTTTTTGAAATGAGCCTACTATTGATACAAATCAACCAGCATAGCAGATCACAACAAAATTTGGATGACCCACGCCATCAATTTTTATATTATCTTTAAAATGATGAATATATATATATATATATGTATATGGCCTACACATTTCCAATCTTGGCAGTTGGCAGCATATAAAGTGGTAATCTAATTATAGCATATTGTAATGTTCAGGATGCGGATTTTTGTCTAGAAAAGCATGAAAAAGTTGAGGCCATTATTTCACACACGGACATTTTATACAGAAAGCTTTTTTGTTTTTTGTTTTTTATTGTTAAGTTGATTGGAGAGATGTTAGAGTATAAGTTAAATCTATTTTTAATCAATTCAAATTTGGATAATTTGTAATATTTTATAAAGTTATTTGTGTTTTTATTTATTTTTAGTGTGAATTTTTCATTTTTTATTTATAACAAATCGTGAACAAAAAGCTGATATAATCATAAACAAAAACTACCATCAAATGACAACAAGTTTAGATAACCATAACACATCGCTATGAACTTATATAATCATAGACAAAGACAAGAGACTATCTATGACATTATCATTCGCTCTTCCATGTATAACTCCGATTAAAGATCAGATCTGTTCCGAGCAGATGAAATATAAGATATGGGGAGCCTAATCACACCAAAATTATTTATCTGGTCGTGAGAGATAATCTCTCACACCGAGCTACTTCTCCTCGACCCAAAGGCTAGAGCAACTAAACAACAAAAGACTAAAAATAACAAAAACCTCCAAAATACAAAGCGTTCGGGGAGGCAATGGAAGGTGGCATGAGGATATAGCCCCAACATGTGAGATCCACACGCGGTTGCCGGGACGTCGCATGAAGGTGCGGAAGCCGATGGTGGACAGCGAAAAAGACAATGGATGGTTGCATTGAGGGTCAGGACTAACAGAAAAAAGTAGATCAAGCATATAATCAATCAGATCTAAGATCCAAACCAGCACCGATGAGCAACACAGTGGAAGAGGCAAGCGGCAAAGTAGCTAAGGCGGATGTCGTAGCCGGCATGGTGGAGATGGTGAGACGCTACAGCTGGGAGGAGCACACAAAGGAGGAAAAAAACCAAAAAGAGAGGGAAAAGAAGCATAAGGAAATAGGAAGGCGATGAAGAGGAGGAAAGAGGGAAGAGATCCCTCCTCTTTCAGGTAGCACTTTTTTTTATTTTTTATTTTTCTCTCTGAGCAGCTAGGGTTAATGTTTGATGTATAAAGTTATTTGTATATTGAATGGGTAGATTGCGAAGGAATAGTATGAGTGCTAAGTTCATATTTATTTAATGCTAGATGAGATTAAGTTATATAAATGACTGTAAAGATCTCTAAAATTTTATTGATATTTTTTAAATAATAATGTAGATTTAATTAGAGCTCTCCAGATATTTGCAGAGAAAATTTGGATAGAAGAATATCCTGAATTCGTACATGATATTTTAATTGCTGAAAGTTGTACGACTTGATCTTCTTTAATAATAGATTGAAATTCCACCTTAAAAAAAAAAAGTTAGACCTTTTCTTTTGTTACCTTAAGAAAAAAATTGGACACAGTGTCAAAGGTATTCATGCTCTCAAAATTAAACAAAGTTGATTAACATTGAAAAAATAATTTGCTGCCACTGCTGACGTACATGTTATAAATCACTAGTTATTTTGCTGATCGAAATTTAGCTGAACAGAGACGTTTGTTTGATCAAAACGGGAAAAGGACAAAGAGAAGAAGAAGAAAAACTCAACCGAAAATGTAGCATCTGTAGATTTCGTAAGGGTGGCAATTTGGGTTTAGGGTCGGGTCCGTGTCTTCTCGAGTTACGAGTATATAATGACTAAATGGTTTAACTCAAATTCAATCAATTTAATTAATCTACTCAAACCTCTCAATTCTTGCATAACAAGTTTAAAAAATTATCGGGTAACACAACACGATATACATAATTTGTTTAATAATTAGATGGTATTGGATTTATCCGAACACGACCATTTTCAACTTATTTAATATAAATGGGTTAAGTTGACCCAAATGCTTGATCTGACATTTATATCAATTATACACTTTCACAACTAGATTCATAACAAAATTAATTTGATAATCAATATTTTTAACCATAATTAATAAATAATAACTCATCTTCTCAGTGCATATCTAATCAAAATGAGATTACAGTATTAAAAAAACTCATCTAAATAAACAAACACATAGCAATAAATAAAATAAAACAAAGTAAAATAAAAAAACAAAAAGAGAGAGATTACTTTCCAACAAATAATATGATAAGTTCTTCTCACTGAACATGCATCAGCACTAGTTATTAATAGAGCTGGAAGTAGATCGAGTTGAAGGGTCGGCCGGAAAACTACAAACGGTAGTGGCGATCGCGCTTGTGGTCGCGGTATTGTATTCAATGGCGAAGACTAATGAGAGAGAGAGAAATTGAAAGTCTGAAAGAAGTGAGGTGAGAATAAAAAGGTTTTATGTGATCTTAGAGCAATTACAGTAGCATTGATAAATTTATTAAAAAATCATATTTTTTTATTTTAGCTATTAACTTTATTAACTTTTTTAAAGTACTCCCATCAGTCTCAACATTTTAGCTATCGACCATTTAAATATTTTTATTTTATGTTTTGGGAGAGAAAT
This sequence comes from Betula pendula, assembly GCA_900184695.1. NCBI lineage: Eukaryota > Viridiplantae > Streptophyta > Magnoliopsida > Fagales > Betulaceae > Betula > Betula pendula. Next base: position 391,502 of record FXXK01000287.1, read on the forward strand.
AAAGAGAGTAGAGGAGAGAGAGAGAGGGGGAGAGTAAATTTTATTCATTTATTATTTTTTTTGTTAAGTGAACATGGCTCAACAAAATTTGTTGTGCTATGTTCACTCACCAAAAGATTTTCAGCAAAATGGTGAGGCTGCTCAGAGGATTTTTTGTTGTTGTTTTCAACAATTTGCCTTACAAAAAGCTATTTTGGTGAGGTTACTGTAAATGCTCTTAGGGTTTTAAACTTTGAAGGGTAAAAATGTAACTTAATTTATTATACGGGTTATGATGGTTAATTGCGGGTTGGCCCGTATTTGACCCGTTTATTAATCATGTTAATCCTTTTTTACCCAAATCCTATTAAACTAAACCCTTTTAATATCGTTTCATGTTCGTGACGAATTTATAAATCTTGTCCAATATTGTCGGCCTTAAATATTTTGAGAGGATATTATACCACTCGTAAACTTCCTTCAATGTGGGAGATGGAGGAAAGTGACAATCCATATAATTCACTCTTTCAAAAACTTGCACTTCCACAAGTGTATATATACCATGGGAACCCATGTGGACTAGCTACCATGTAAATTTGTAAAAAGATTATTGTAAAAACAGTAGTCTTCCAAACATTTTCTTAATCACCATATGTTTCACCCATCTGGTTAATTAACTATCAAATGGGATTTGTTCATCACAATTAGAATAAGAAAGAAAAAGAGCATGCCGACACTCATCAGTTCTTGACTTTCTTCGTGCTAAAGCTTGACAGATGGAGAAAATGCACTCACTATGCCAGGAGTCAATTATGAGAACTATCAAACTCATTTTCACACACACAATTTAAGTACATTAAAAAAGCACTAAAGGATAATTCAGTACAACTCTGGAAGAAAATAGAAAAAAAAAAATACAACAGCAGCTTTGTAGTACTAGCTACCACACTATTATTACACAACCATACCAGCTTAGGAAAAAAGAAAAAGAAAAAAAGACAACCATACCGGCCAGGTGAGCCATTCATATATTAAATATTGATAACCTGAATAAGTTCATGATATTTTTGGAGATCATGAAGATTTATTCATAAACTTAGGGGACTTGATATCCTGACCATGATCATTCTATTTTTGTCATGGAAACGGTCACATTGATAAACCGAGTCTTCTCTTTGGCAAGGCGATCAGAGAGAATTTCCTTGTACCTGCGGAAAACCTCCTCAATGATTGCATCTCCAAAATGACTAACAAGCAAGGGTTCAGCCACAGCCCTCATGCACTTTGCAACATTGTATCCACCGTCAGAAAACGCATCGGACGACCCGAATCCATTGTCGTAAGCGTTCCAGTTGACTTCAGAAACCTCCAGACGATCAACGGTGAAGGACCCTTCTTTTACAACTTCGGATTTCACTTCTGTTGGGGATGGCGTGTATTGAGGAATGTTGAAGGAATCCAGTTTTTCTTCTTCTATGAGGCCCTGGATTCATATTGTATAATGTACGCTTTAGCATAGTATATACATTCTATGCAAATTTGAGAGAAGCAATTCCCTATTTGCTACATAATGGGTCTGTTTTGCAATAGTTTTTATTATTCACTGGTTTTTACTATTCATCACTTTTCTTAAACCCAAAAAAAACATTCCCACTTTTTATATCACATCAACAACTTTTTAACACCTTTTTTATTTTTTTATTACTATTAAAATAAAAATTCACTAAAAAACAAAAATTTCACTTTTCTATACAAAAATTTACAACATTCCCCTACTTTATATCACATCAAAAGTCAACAACCCAAACCCATAACCCATAACCTTTCCCAACACACCCATAATTTTCTTATCGTACATCAAATATGGTAAGATCGTACGTTAATTAGTACATGTTCACCAACATATTTGGGGACCGCCCCATGCTTTTAAGTTTCGTCAATAATGCATGAATAGACCCAACAGCCTGAAGAACATTCAAGCACCGTTGCAGACATCATACGACTAAAGGAAAACAGAAAAAATAAGATACCGACATGTCAATAATGCAATTTAATGGAGAATGAATGACCTACGTGCGTTGCAGCAACCTGATGGTGCCATAACAATAATTAGAGACGTGTAGCACTCCTTTGCTTTTTATGCGCACACACAATCAAGCATAATATAAATATCAAAGTCAGTATAATTTACTCGCATTTTTTTTTAATTGAATAGGAAAAAAGGCTATAAAGAAGAATTTTTTCTACTTCGGATCCGAAATAATTTATTTGAATTCACTTTATACGATCAATTTGAGAAAATCAATGATATTTTAAATTAATTAAGAAACATAATTTCTGAAAATCATTTAATTATAAATTTTACCTCAATTTAACAAATGCACGCTAATTAAAGACGAGACAGCTAGCTAGTCTTGAATTTGGATTACTGTACGTTACCTCGGAGATCATGTCTCTGAGTGCCAAGGCCAAAAGCTCCCAAATGTAACAACACTCCTTGCTAGAGGGATCTTCGCTGCTTCTCCCCAGAAATGTTAAAACCATTCGTCCTCCCTTCACCAACTCCTCTGCACGACACTTCAAAAACATTGAAAAATCTCTTTGAAATTGCTCGTAGTAAGCCCGGAGTACGGCTGGCGGGCTTGTGGATGCCATGTAAATGTTCCCTTTGTTACTCTCCAACCGTTCAGGAACCTATGTAGTGAGTAGTGAATCATGGATATTATAACCTCGTATGATGTGAATATGGATAGTAATTATCACGTAAATATTATGTTTTCTGTTAATTAAGATTAGTTAACCTGAGATAGCCATTGGAGGCCATACGAGGAATGGACAAAATGCAGACTCTTGGTCGGAAAAAGCCTGCCGTAGAAAGAACCAGGAACTCCTGAGAAGAAACATGGGCCAGAGTCGGGCCCCAGTTTCTGGGTCATTTTTTTCAGGAAGCTTGGCAAGGACTTGAAAATGGTATTAAAGTCGTTCCCTGGAAGGTCGTTCAAGAGCACTTGATATTCAGGTGATTGATGGCCTAGGTTTCGGCAAAGCTTGTCGACCACCTCGATAAGTTCAGAAACGAGGAAAAAAGTGTTTGGTCCTGAAGAACAGCCCAAGTCTGCGATGGTTAGGCTCTTTGGCGAGATGCTGCTGTAGAGATTGCTTATAGCTTCCTCGGCGATGGGTTTGGTCATAGATATCACTTTTTGCTGTCCAAAGTCCAAACAAATAATTTGAATCAGTTCTTGTCTACGTATTTAATTACTCCACATATAGTGTGCACATAAATTGTGCAAATAACTTTTCGTACGTCATCAATGATTTTGATAATAAAAATACGAAAACATCAATTGCATGGCCAAGTGATCATATATATGTGAATATACCATTACTGAAAGAGTAATTATATATATTATTTTTTATATTTATTTTGTATTATTTAAAAGTGATGTGACTTTTAAAATTATTATTAAATTTTTAATTAATCATTATTAATTTTTAATTTAATAATAATTTTAAAAATTACGTCACTTTTATAAACACAAAATAAATATAAAAGATAACTTGTATGTTCATCTTAGAAAAATATTCAATTCCATGCATAAGACAAAAGAGATAGCATAAGCAAAGCTACGCGTTATTGCTCAAAAAGATAAAAAGAAAAAGAAAAAAAAGCTACGCGTTATTGCTTCTGTGAGATGACAGGGATATGCGTTAAAACAAGGGAGTTGGATATGGGAACTTCTGCATGGTGAAATCTTTTGCATATATATTATAAAAAATGGGGCACATTCCAGAAGATCATTTGAACCATTTTTACTTGGCATTGGCCTGACTTGAACTGTCATCGATCTATTACCTCCGTGAAGTTTGTGAACGTTAATAAGAAAAATGGGGCACATTCCGAAAGATTTGACCCATTTTTACATGGCATTTGGCCTGACTTTGAAAAAGTTAGATAACAAAAATAGAAAAATGTAATATTTTAAATTCAAAATTTAACTAAATATGTATTGAACCGAATGCGAGTATTCTTAGTTGGAGGGGGTTGCTGATCAGTTTACCTGAACTAGGGAGTTGTTTGCATAACTTGTGTCTCCCATTCCTCCATTCATGTGAAGCACTTGAACAACTTCCATCTCTCTCTCTCTCTCCTCTAAACATCCTCTCTGATCTCTTTCTCCTCTCCTCGCTGTAAAGTGCTGCTGTGTTTGAGATCTGTGTTCCCGAGGGAGCAACGGCTGCCGTACTTCCTATAGGTCCTGATATCAAAAGCCTTCCAGACCTAGTGGGCTCCCGATCTCATTTTACTCTCTCTCTTCTCACAGAATCCGGTAGTTGGATGCCGTGTGACGCCATTTAGCCTCTTGCGAACCGACGGAGAGAGAGAATACAATAAAGTCAGCAAAATATATATATATATGCAGATGGCCACAGATTCACTCCCTTCCTGCTTTTCTGTTCTTAATACGGAAACTGTGAAGGTTAGGTATCGCAGGAGAACAAGATTTCATTAAATATGGTACACCACACCATATAAATATAATTTTAATAGCCTTTGTACCTACCTGATAGACTTTCTATCAAAGTAAAAAGTTAAATAACGTAAGGTCAACGAGTTCGAACTGATCTGATCAGCCTTTATAAAAAAATAAATTTAAAATAAAAATTATAAAAAATACCACGACCATTGAACTCGACGGTTACATCACACGATATTAAACATGTATATTTTTTTTAATAGAGAAGTAAGAAGATGCATTGACCGAGTATAAATGTTGTAATTTATATAAAAAAAATAAAAAAAATAATTTTTTTATTTTTTTATTATAAATACATAACTACCACAAGAATAAAAAAATAAAATTCTTCACTAATAAAAAGATATAATAATATAATATAAAAAGAGAAAAAGAAAAGGAAGTTAAAGTAATACATACACCACAAATAAGCATAAGAAAGACAATCTTTATAGAAATCTGCATAAGGACCAAGCTAATACGTGGCAATGGGCAAGATGCCAGAATGTAATAAAGAAATCCGGTAGCATGCGGCAGCGCCGCCTTACGGTCGAAAACCCCGAAAAAAAACAAAACGCGGGAAAATATCAAATCACCGACCACGCTCTCACTGTTCAGTGGTCTGATATTTGATTACGTCTAGCGAGATGAATATATAGCCCTGTTGACCAAATTTCCGATTTAGCTGTTCTACTAATGATCATATTTCCGGCATGAGGTGATTGTTGAGAGAGAATATTGTAAATTTTTTGTATAAAAAAGTGAAATTTTTATTTTTTAGTGAATATTTTATTAAATGGATAATAAAAAAATATTTGAATGTGATATAAAAAATAAAAAAAAATTATTAAAAAGTAATTAATGTGATATAAAAAGTGAGAATATTTTTTAAAAAAATTAGAATAGAATTGGAGTTGAAATTGAAATGGTTTGCCAAATAGGGCCCGAGTCTGTTCCTCAAACATGTGTTACATGCTTACTAACAGTGTCATGTACCTCCTTCTTAAGTGGATATGAATATACACATAAATAAAAATGATAAAAAATAAACATTTAAAAATATTGAATAGCATTTTTCTCTCCAAATTTTGCCCGCATTTTTCACACGCTCCTGTCAACATCTTCTTCATATGTTTTTGTTGCAAAGGAAATAATGTACCTTAAAAAAAACCTTTCACGTCACCTATTTTTGTTTTCTTTTTTGTTTATTTTTTTTGCGGCTGAAATTAAAGAAAGACTTCCGGCCAAATAAAAAAAGTGGACAAGACCGACCTTGATTTCTTTTTCATTTTCCCATGTTCCTTAAAACAAAAAAAAAAAAGAAAAAAAGAAGTAAGTCCTTTTTTAAGTCTACACGCCATAGCCTTTCACTATCAAGTTAAATACCCATGAGTTGTCCTTTTCCCATTTCCTTGCTTTGAAATTTGAATGGGAAAACAAAAAAAAAGTAACCATCAGTTGTCAAAATGAAACCGACCGGGATCTGGTTGTTGGCTATTTTTTTTTTTTTTTTTGTCTACAAATGTTTATTTACATATTTACCTAATATAGATGATTAAGGCATTGTTTGTTAACGCCCCAGCCCCATCTCCTTTTATCGTGCAGGGCACACTGCACGTCAACACATGTTTTATTTTTTCAAAATTTTATATTTTTAATTTCAAAAATGCTCCTAAAACCCAATTTGTATAAATACTTTTTCTTGATCTGAGCCCCTGTTAGACGATGTTAACGTGTAGTGTGCCCTGCACACTGCACGATAAAACGTAAGGAGCATTGGGGCGTTAACAAACAAAGCCTAAATCTGTGATATTTATTATGCTTGTTATTAATGACATTTTTATTGAATGAAAATGAAATTCCTCATGGGAGCCTCTTGTTTCTTTCCATTTTAAAATGTGAGAACGCCACGTATATAAAATTGTATACGGCTGCCACTAAATTCAACGGACCAGGATCCTCTCCAGTTCGAATGAACTGGAGAGGAGCCGGTCCTTGTTTTTACAAGGACAAAATGGTCTTTTCACTTTTCAAAGGACCATCTTGCCCTTGTAAATACAAGGACTAGCTCCTCTCCAGTTCATTCGAACTGGAGAGGATCCAAATTCCAAATTCCAACTCCCCAGTTTCTACCCCCGGATGAGATTGATAATAATCCAGGACTTATCTCAAGTGAATCCAAACGAGGGCCCTAGGCCTGGGGGTGTGAACCGATTTGCTTTTAGTTAAGAAGAAAAAAGACGCTAACGTTAAATGTTCATTTACTTGAAATTTTGATATATACCACTACCTACAAATT
>FXXK01000287.1:399875-410082 GCA_900184695.1 Betula pendula
AGATAAATTCGAAGACATAGGCAGCCCAATTCACACCAACATTATTAAAACTCCTTCAACCCGAAAGTTAGGGAAAATCAACTCCCTTAACCTGAAGGGCAGAGATAAACAGTAATAGAAATAAAATTAAAACAACAAAAGCAAACAGCACCAAGCAGATCTACAACTGGAAGTAAAGGGAGGTTGGCCGGCGTGGGAGAAAGAAGCATAGGAGCCCCAAAACATGGTGAAGGGGCGCAAGAGGGGGGAAACTCTCTAAAAGTTTCAGATTTGATTTTGAGAAACCCAAACCAAAACTTCCAAAGAGCAGATCCGGGGCCATGGATAGTGGAGAGGGTAGAATCCGGCCATTGATGGTGGAGAGGACATCAGCAAAACCTGTTGTGCTCATCATGTGAGGAAGACGAGGGAAGGAGGAAATAGGGAAGAGATCCCTCCTCCCCTAGCCGTCGCTTTTTTTAGTTTTTCTCTCTGGAGCGGCTTATCACCGACCATTCTTTCATTTTACAATCAACAAAGTTTTTACCCGTTCAATTTATTTTATATATATATATATATTTAAAAATACATATAAAAATCTCATGTACATTTTAAAGATACATGTCAATTTTATTGGCTAAGTTAAAAAAAATTTCCTCAAATTAAATTTAAAGAAAAATTTCATCTTTTTACAACCTCCTCCAAAAAAGAAAAAAAAAGATTAGTCAAATCAAATGGACATATACGGTGATGTGCACGTTTTAAGTCCCTAGTATTTTGCTTAGAAAAAAAAAAGTCCCTAGTATTTTTTCCTCGTGTATCATGCAAATCATACACTTAAGAATGGGGGAAAGAAAAGATTACAAAATATATATATATACCGGACAAAGAATTGGTAGATTGGTAGTGGCCAGGTTTGACTTTGAAGGAAAGATAGGACGAACATTGAAAGCGAAATAAAGAAGTACAATTAATTCAAAATTAATTCAAGTATTAGGTTTGCACGTGATTAAGCCGAGAGCAGTTGGGCTTTAAAAAGTTTAAGATTGGATTAGTTATTTTCGTTCAAGTTTGGGCCCGAGTAGTTGAAGTTCATCGCTGATCGCTGAGCTAGATTATTTTCGTTATTTTGTTTTTCTGAACAGTGAACAAGCTCCACTATNCCTAATCAATGCCTAAGTCGTTGTAATTTTTTTTTCATTTTTGTTTCCTAAAAATAAGGGTATTTTGAGAATTTTGAAAGAATTTAACGGAAAATCCTAATGGAAGGAAAAAATTGAAAGTTCGATACAGTAAATTGAGAGGTTTTGAACTTTAGGAGAGACATTACAAAATTGATGACAATTCAAGAGGAATAAGTAAAATTATCCATTAGATAAATTATTTTTTACATATAATTAGCTAATAAAAATTAAATTTGCCAACTTTGAATTTTTACCAAATCGTGTATAATTTCTTTTTTTTTTAAAAAAAATGATCACAAGACGGACTATTTATGATCAATTCATCCACAATTGAGATACTCCAATATCGAGTCTACATATATATATTTTAGGAAAAAATGCAAAATTAATCTATGTGGTTGGCTTAAATTACAAACCACTCCATGTGGTATAAAAAAAAAATTCAGAGATCCATGTGGTTGGCTAAAATAACAAATCACTTATTGAAACAAACTTCTATTAGTCATTTTAACAGAAACCGTTAGTTTGCCACGTCAGACCAATAGGAACGCAACACGTGACATTTTTATCAAAAAAAAATTTTTAAAAAAAAAACTCAAAAATTAAATTTTTTTTAAAAAAATAATAATAAGAAAATGAAAGGGGGGCTGCTGGCAGCCACCCCTTTGTCGATGGCTGGCCGAGGATGGCGGCACGCCATCCCCGGCCACCCCAAGATCCGGCTAGCGGTGGCTCGCAGGTCACCCTTAGCTGGATTTAAGGGTGGCCTTCGGGCCACCCCCACTGCTGGAGTGGCCGGGAATGACGCGCCGTCATTCCTGGCCACCAATGGACAGGCTGTTGCTAGCCACCAACAAAGGGATGACTGCTGGCAGCCCCCCTTTCATTTTTTTTAATTTTTTAAATTTAAGTTATGAGTTTTTTTATAATTTTAATATTTTTTTATAAAAATACCTCGTGTCGCGTTCCTATTGGTATGACGTAGCAGACTAACGGTTTTTATTAAAATGACTAATGAAAATTTGTTTCAATGAGTGATTTGTTATTTTAGCCAACCACAAGAACCTTTGAATTTTTTCTTATACCACAAGGAATGATTTGTAATTTAGGCCAACTATATGAATCAATTTTACATTTTTCCCTATATTTTATAGTCTACTAATTTACACATTCATAGATATATACATGGTTTGTGTTTCAACTAGCATAATGCTTTTTCTGCCATTGTTTATTCTTATTTGAAGCAGGATAAAGATTTAAGCTTAACGTTATATTTATGCATGCTTATACCATCTAGCACTGGCAGAGCCAAAATTATTATTGTAGAGGCCCAAACTAAAAATGTGACAAACATAATTTAAAATAAAAGTAAAGTAATTTATTACACAACATGTATATCACAAAAAATATATGTTAAAATTGATATATTAGCAACGTAACATGTCGACACTAATGCAAAAATATATAATTACTCAAATACATAAAGTATCTAAAAAAACAGTCTATGTACAGTATCTTAGAGAAGCAAAATCATCAAGTATCGAATCTGAATTAAAGCTTTCAACAATTTCCCTTTTGTCGTGATATGACTTGAATTACCTCAAGTCAATAATTAATATATGGGGCCCATGTCTTTGCTTCTCCAAATTGGACTTGGAATTCACTTTTCATACTTCAAGTCGTAATAGGTCTTGCTAAGCCGACATTGAGCCTTTATTTAAGGAGCATCAATTCGGTCTTTGGACTAGTAGTACGCATTCGAGAGCCACAGCTTCAATTTAGTTTTTCACAAGTTGTGCCGCACGGCACTTAGAGGAAAAAGAGAATTTTCTCTTTTGTTATTTTCTCTTTTGTGTAAGAGTGAAATTTTGGTGTATTGGGGGTTTGGGTTTTTGAGTGGTTTTTTCTCTGGTATTGTTTGTACTCCATATTTTGTTAGTGAATTTCCTCCGGATCGTCTCCGCCAGTGGATGTAGGCTTGTTAAGCTGAACCACTTAAATCTTGGTGTCTTGTGTAACTGGTTTATTTTCTATTCTGCAATTTTCTGCTTATTTGGAGATCCTAAATTTCGCTTTGTCACAACACCTTTCAATATAGACAACTAAATTATTTGCAAGATTCATCTTTTATTTTGTTGTAAAGTCTTGTTTTAACAACTTTTATACTACTTAAAAAAAAAAAGTATATAAAATGAACCATTCTTTTTTTTCTTTGCTTGTGTTTATTAGTTTACAATATAAGTATATATAATATAATAAAATTTGTCTTTGGGTATGTGGGTTTTTTTCGGAGCTTGGTCTGTATGTGTGTGTCTTTATTGTGGTATTCATAATTTTCTTTTTTTTTAAAAAAAACAGTGATGCTTGTATAGATAAAGTCATTAAAAAAACTAAGTAACGCAACCCAATGTATGAGAAGTTAGAAGTGTCATACCTTTTTAATTTTCTCTACTTTTGAATGTTAGACTCAGCAGTCTGTTTTGATTTTTGAAGAAAGAAAGAAATAACTATTTACAACCTTAGTTATCCTACTTATGTTGTGTGTCATTTCTCTTAATTTCATTGTGCTGTGTCAGCAACTACTTTTTTCATTAAAAATAATAATAATAAAAAAAACTGCAACCTTAGTCTGCGTTCCTAACAAAGGCTTATTCAACTATTTGTAACAAAAGCTTATTCAGTTATTTGTAACTTTATTTTACACGGAAAAAATAAACTGCAACCCTATTTAAGTGACACCAACCTCACTTACATACCAAACAAAAGATTAAAAAAAAAATAAAATTGGGGCCATCTAACATTGGGTTGAAATTCTTTCCTACAAGTCATTTTTTTTTTAAAAAAAAAATAAAAATTTGTAGGGGCCTTCGCCCATTCTAGTCTCCATGACCATTCGCCATTGTCATCTAGTCAAACATTGCCCACCCAAATGCCGTCCAAGCCGGACATTGTCGCCTAGGTAGAACAGAGATCTGAGAATCCTTTTTCCCCGTTCAAGACACCAACAAAATCGGGAGATTTGAGAATCGCCGCTATCCATGCCAATGCCAGTTTCGCCATTGCTCTTTCACCGCTAAGTTCAACCTCTCTCAGTCTCTCTATTGGGCAGCAGCGTCTAGCTATGTGATTTTTCTCTCTTCACGTTATTTGAAGGGATGGGAGAGATTATAAAAGGTTTTTCAATTTTTAGTCAATGACTGGTAGATTTGGTATGATCCAGTGTCTTGGTAACAATTGTTTCCTTGTTCGAAACTGATGTGTCAACCTCTAATTAAAATGTACAAAAGACTTGATTTATGCAAAGACTTTATAAAAGTGTTATTCTCTATTACGTAATCAAACTCAAGTTAAGTTTGTATAAGTCGATGGAGCCGTTTATGAACATATTAGTTCTTTTGCAGTCCTAGATTCAACAAAACCGATTAAAGAAAAAAAAAAGTTAAATAAACTAGCAGTTTCTTTTAATAAAAGGGATATATACCTTTTTGCCCCCTATGATTTAAAGTTTATTTAAAGTCATCTTAGTTTCATCTTTTATTACATGGGATACCTCAATTTTCAATAAAGACAGAGATGGTATCTTCGTCTATCTTCTGTCAAATTATTTTAAACGGAACTCCATGTGTCAGTGTTTAAACACTGACACGTGGCTCCACCTTAATAAAAATAAAAATTAAAAAATAGAAAATAAAAATTAAAAATCTTAATATATATATATATATATTAAAAAAACTAACTTAAAAAAATTGAAAAAAAAAAAACAAAAATCCCTTCGAAAATTTTTTTTTTTGTTTTCATTAGTGAGATGACAGGGTGGCGCGCCGGCCCTAAAGATTACGCTGGGTGGCGCCGGCTACCATGAAGGCAGAGGTGGTCGCAGGTCCCTTAAGCTGGATTATGTGGCCCTTCGGGCCCCCCCCACTGATGGGAAGTGGCCGGGAACTGGAGTGGGCCTGTCAATTCCTGGCCCCCCCATGGGGCGGGTTCAAACTTTGTTCGCACCCACCCACGGGATGGCTGCTGGCAACCCCCCCTTTCCTTTTTTTTTTTTTTTATTTTTTTTCTTTACGTTCTGCGTTTTCCTAACACATTTTTCATCTTTTTTTTCTACACTCCCGTGTTGCTTCCGCCACAACCACCCCACCCCACCCTCTTCGTCTGCCGTCCGACTCCCGGTTTTTCTTCAATGACTCCTGAAAACTTTCTTTCCGGGCGTGCTTGTTTATTTGCCAAACCCCCGCCGCACCGTTTGCCTTTTTCTTATCCCAAGGCATGCTTTGTCTTTCGGCCCACCCATTGAATCCCACTTTTCCATTTTTCTCCATATTTACCGCGCCACGTAATGGTCTCTCTCTCTTCCTACAACACTATTTCCCATTCATACAGATATACTAAACATGGTTTTGTGTTTCAAAACTAGCATAATGCTTTTTTGCCATTGTTTATATCATTATTTGAAAGGCAGCAAAATGGATTTAGCTACGTTATATTTTATGCATGCTATACCATCTAACACTGGCGGAGCCAAATTATTATTTTTGTAGCGGCCAAATAAAAATGTGACAAACATCATTGTAAAATAAAGTAAAGTAATTATTACACACAATGTATAAGTCACAAAAATATATGTCAAATTGATCTATTAGCACGTACAGCATGTCGACACTCAATGCAAAATATATAATTATACTCCAACATCATACTAAAGTGTTTCGACAACAGCCAGCTCTACTGCTCAGCCCTAGTGCTCCATCGCCTTCAACACGCAGACGCGCAAATCATCCAGTATCCGAATCTGACATTGAGCTCTTCACAATTTACCTTTTCAATAATAGAAGTATCTCCAGCAAGACCCTTTTAAAAAGCTACTAAAAAAGTGCAAAATTTTCATTTTAGCTATTCCATTTCTGTATAAAACTCCAACAGACATTTTATATTACACCCCTCTATTTCTTTAAATATTAATTTTAATACTTTTTATTATTTTCTTTTCTTTCTCCTCTCTCTTCGGTCTCTCTCCCAACCTTCCTCTCTCTCTCTCTTCTCTTCTCTCTTTCGGCACCAGACCTCCTCGCAACCTTCTTTCCCTTCGAAAATTTTTTTTTTTGTTTTCATTAGTGAGATGACAGGGTGGCGCGCCGGCCCTAAAGATTACGCTGGGTGGCGCCGGCTACCATGAAGGCAGAGGTGGTCGCAGGTCCCTTAAGCTGGATTATGTGGCCCTTCGGGCCCCCCCCACTGATGGGAAGTGGCCGGGAACTGGAGTGGGCCTGTCAATTCCTGGCCCCCCCATGGGGCGGGTTCAAACTTTGTTCGCACCCACCCACGGGATGGCTGCTGGCAACCCCCCCTTTCCTTTTTTTTTTTTTTTATTTTTTTTCTTTACGTTCTGCGTTTTCCTAACACATTTTTCATCTTTTTTTTCTACACTCCCGTGTTGCTTCCGCCACAACCACCCCACCCCACCCTCTTCGTCTGCCGTCCGACTCCCGGTTTTTCTTCAATGACTCCTGAAAACTTTCTTTCCGGGCGTGCTTGTTTATTTGCCAAACCCCCGCCGCACCGTTTGCCTTTTTCTTATCCCAAGGCATGCTTTGTCTTTCGGCCCACCCATTGAATCCCACTTTTCCATTTTTCTCCATATTTACCGCGCCACGTAATGGTCTCTCTCTCTTCCTACAACACTATTTCCCATTCATACAGATATACTAAACATGGTTTTGTGTTTCAACACTAGCATAATGCTTTTCTGCCATTGTTTATTCATTATTTGAAGCAGGATAAATGGATTTAGCTTACGTTATATTTTATGCATGGCTATACGCATCTAGCACTGGCAGGAGCCAAATTATTATTTGTAGCGGCCCAAATAAAAATGTGACAAACATAATTGTAAAATAAAGTAAAGTAATTATATACAACAACTGTATAATCACAAAGGAATATATGTTAAAATTGATATATTAGCACGTAACATGTCGACACTAATGCAAAAATATATAATTAACTCCAACATATACATAAAGTGTATCTACAAACAGCCAGCTCTACTGCTCAGCCCTAGTGCTCCATCGCCTTCAACACGCAGACGCGCAAATCATCCAGTATCCGAATCTGACATTGAGCTCTTCACAATTTACCTTTTCAATAATAGAAACTAATTATTTGCAAAGATTCATCTTTTATTTTGATTATAAAGTCTTGTTTTAAACTTTTATACTAATAAAAATTGTTTATACACGCGAATCTTAGTTTTTTCTTTTTTTCTTTGCTTTGTGTTATTAGTTTTACAATTAAGTATATATATATATAAAATTTGTCTTTGGGATGTGGTTTTTTTCGGAGCTTGGTCTGTATGGTGTGTCTTTATTGTGGATATTATAATTTTCTTTTTTTTAAAAACCAGTGATGGCTTGTAATAGATAGAAGTCATTAAAAACTAAGTAACGCAACGCCAATGTAATGGAAGTTAGAAGTGTCATACCTTTTTATTTTCTCTACTTTTGAATGTTAAGACTCAAGCAGTCTGTTTTGATTTTTGAAGAAAGAAAGAAATAATATTTACAACCTAGTTATCTTACTTATGCTTGTGTGTCATTTTCTCTAATTTCCTTGGTGCTGTGTCAGCAACTACTTTTTTCATTAAAAAAAAAAAAACCTGGCACTTAGTCTACGTTTGCTAACAAAGGCTTTTTCAATTATTTGTACCAAGCTTAATTTAGTTATTTTGTAACTTTATTTTCACGGAAAAAATAAACTGCAACCCTAATTTATAGTGAGCCAACCTCACTTACATACCAAACAAATTAAAAACAAAAATTTGGGCCATCTAACATTGGGTTTGAATTCTTTCCTACAAGTCATTTTTTTTTTAATCACACGCAAAAAACTTACCCAATCAAAATTTGTAGGGGCCTTCGCCCATTCTGGTCTCCATGACCATTTCGCCATTTGTATCTAGTCAAACATTGCCCCCCAAATGCGTCCAAGAAGGATTGGCCTAGGTAGAACAGGATCTGAGAATCCTTTTTCCCCGTTCAAGACACCAACAAAATCGGATTTGAGAATCGCCGCTACCATGCCAATGCAGTTTCGCCATTGCTCTTTCATCGCTAAGTTCAACCTCTCTCAGTCTCATCTATTGGGCAGCAGGTCTGGCTATGTGATTTTTCTCTCTTCACGTTATTTTGAGGGATGAGAGAAATTATAAAAGGTTTTTTAATTTTTAGTCAATGACTGGTAGACTTTGGTATGATCCAGTGTTTGGTCTAAGTGAGCTTTGGATAAAACAGAAGTACACTGTTTCAAAATCATTGCCGAATCCAAGTCTTAAATGGAGCAAAAAGAATCAGCCCAGGTCATCTATCTAAACATTTAGGCCCGTTTGGACCTTTGTTTAATCATTATTTATTTTAAAAGTTGTATAATATTTAACTAAAAATAAGGGATAAATTATAGAGTTAGAGTTTAAATTTAAGACTTTTACTTTGATCTCATGTTAATTAAATCACAATTTATCCTAAATTTGAAGATAATTAATAGTAAATTTAATAATTTAATTAATATTTTAGCAAGCCATGTGATTTTGCAGGTAAAAAATGCGGTTTTTACACAAATTGTAAAAAGTATTGTATTTGGAAATGCATTCGGAAAAAAAAGCTTTGAAAAAGTGAAGAAGTCAATATTTTTAAATCACAGATAATAAAGTGCACACAATTTTAATAGTCAAACTCTAATTTTAAAAATTGAATAAAATTTTACTTTAATGCTTTACTACGTTTCTAAAATTACGTTTTCATTAACTATGATATAAAATTGCTATTTTTCAAACCATTAAACCAAACGAACCCAATCTTCTGCTCCCATCTTCAGTTTCAATGGTTGATCCCATCATGCATAAGATTGACGTAACTTTGAAATTCGCTCATCCAGAAAGAACAAATGCAAACTTCCACTGTTTGTATATATATATATATACATAGAATGTGGTTGCACCAAATGTTGCACTGTGACGGACGGCTTGTGTGATCGAAGCCACAGAAAAATCTAAGCAAAAACTGGCCAGCATCTCCAACGTTTTGTGGGGTGGGGGGGTATCATAGTGTGATTAGGTGGGTATTTTATTTAGTTTAGATATATAAAAGACGTATAAAACGAATCGTACAAGCACCAACTCTTGAAAATGTGTCTAGGAGGTTGAACAACCCAAGGCTCGTTACGCCAGTCTTGCTCTTCAAGTTACCTTTAAATATTGTATGTAATGCTGACTATGACGGATGACCCAAGAAGTTGGTTTTTCATTTAGAAAAGAGGAAGTCGTTCTTCAACCATGGTGCAGAGAACTGTCTTGAAGGTCGATATTTCATGCCTCAAATGTAAGAAGAAGCTCCTCAAAGCCGTGTCTGCTCTACAAGGTACGATCATACTTGTTTTGTTTTCCATCTTTCTTTCTTTCTTTCTTCATTCGATCACTTGGATTTAGGCAGATAATTTTTACTCGACCTACAAACCCGACACGAATCTAACATAAAATTAAGAATCAAGTTTAATATGTTTAATTAAATAGATCAACACAATCTTATACCTATATGTCGACACAATCCGAATCTAACACCCAAGACTAATTTTAGTGACACCCCTAACTTAGATCAACGGTGACATGTGTTATGGGGCTCTCTGATTTCCTCCAGATTGCAGGTGTAGATAAAGTTGAGACTGATGTAGAGAAGGGCACTTTGACGGTAACGGGCGACGCAGACCCATATGAAATCATAGTCCGCACAAGAAAAGCAGGCAAATTTGCAGAAGTGGTCAGTATTGGGCCTCCTCCTGCTCCCCCAAAGAAGGAGCCCGACGAGAAGAAGCCGGATCCGAAAAAGCCCGACGAGAAGACCCAAGCCCACATACCCTATATGCCCCACAACTGTCTAGTATGCGAGCGAGTCGCTATGGTCCCTGTGGGCCAGTGGGACGAGCCCACTCCATCATGCTCTATCCTGTGACAAATCCTATATTAAACTTCCGACCCATAAACACCAAAAAGG
>FXXK01000287.1:411265-464166 GCA_900184695.1 Betula pendula
GAGGAGAGAGATGAGATCAAGAATATATGTTTTTTTTTCTTTTCTCTTGTTTGCTGTAAATTATTAATTCATATTATATAGTAGTCAGTTGTAAATTTTTTTTTCATTTTTTGTTCCTAATTAAGGGTAATTATGAGATTTTGAAGAATTCTACGAATCTATGGATAAGGGAAAAAATGAAAGTAGTCGATCCACATACCCTCCAAACAATCAACAACGTCCAATTAGACAAATTGAGAAGGTTTGAACTTAAGGAAGATTAAAAAAAATGATGACTTCAAGGATGAAATTAATCACAATTAGATAATTATATTCGTTTAGCATATAATTAGATAATAAAAAATTTTAAAAAAAAAATTTTTGCACACTTTGAATTTTTACAAATCGGTATAATTTATCTTTTTTTTTAAAAAAATGATCACAAGACCGGGACTATTTATGATAATTAAATCCAAATTGAGATACGCCCTGCAATCATCGAGTCTACATATATAACTATTTTGGAAAATGCAAAATTATCTATGTGGCTTGGCTTAAATTACAAAACCACTCATGTGGTAATAAAAAAAAATTCAGAGATCATGTGGTTGGCAAAAATAACAATCACTCCAAACTTTCAATTTGACAATGTCCCCCCAAACTATCCCAAACAAATGACAAATGTCACCCCCTAAGACGGAAATACCCTTATATATAAATAGAAAAAACATACTATAATTTATTTAAAATACCAAAAACATAACAATAAATATTGTAAAAAAGTAAAAAAAAAGACCACACTACGAGATTCATGAACATACAGGTCAGTAGAAAAAGATAAACGCTCAATTGAATATTTTTAATCTTCAATAATACAAAAATCTAATTATATTTTTATTAAAATAAAACACTTACAAACCAACCTTGGGAAAAGTCAAGAATAAAAAAAAAAATAGAATGTAGGTGAGAGAGCGGAGTTTCTCGGGTTAAGACACAAACTTACTCAATTGGTCCTGAATTGTGTGAAACAGAAAAAGGAAATTATGTGTATGGGTATGTGTCTACAATATCTTTCGAACTTCACTACCAAGGTTTAGAAAGATCACTTAAAAAAGAAAAACTTAGCACACCGGTTTTTTTTGTATATAGAGCATCCATGCTCAAATGGGGTGCCGCGTGCCACTCCAGGCGTCACTGGGGTGGCCACCGCCCACCAATGACGTCAATCCTGGGGTGCGGTCGTAAACGCCACCCACCCGACACGTCATTTGGGGTGGTCGAAAATAAAACAACTCCGAAACCCAATTATCTGAATACAGTGCTAGGAGTGAACTTTGGCTGGCCACACAAAAAAACTATAAAGATTTCGTTTTAAAAATTA
The DNA here is from genome assembly GCA_900184695.1 of Betula pendula. Lineage (NCBI taxonomy): Eukaryota > Viridiplantae > Streptophyta > Magnoliopsida > Fagales > Betulaceae > Betula > Betula pendula. The sequence continues at coordinate 412,626 of FXXK01000287.1, forward strand.
CTTTTTAAAAAATTAAAATTAAAAAAGAGGTATTTGGTATTATTGAAAATCTTAGGGCTTATTTGTCTTTTTGTTGCCATTGGGGGGGACAATTGTCATTTGTTTGGTAGTTTGGGGGGGACATTGTCACAATTGAAAGTTTGGGGGGGACATTGCAATTGGGTGGTTAGTTTGGGGGGGTAATGTGACTTTTCCCCTATATATATATATATAGCAACGGGATATATCTGTTGGAAATTAGGAATCCCCGGATTGATCTCACAATTGGGGAAGTCAACAATGTTCTTATGATCATTATGGAAGCAAGATCATTGAATTAGACAATATTATTTTAAAAGGAGACTCTCAGATATTGTAAGGCATTCAAATTTTTTTTTTTATCAATAATTGAATGAAATATTTAATCCTTCATTACAGATATTTGCCACTACCAAAGTTCAAAACAATGAGAAATATTACGTGCATTTTATTTTTTGTTTTTAAAATAAACATATGCAAGTGTTATTCCAATTCAAATAATAAGGTGATAAAATATAAATGTTGGGAATAACATTTTTAAATACATTAAGAATTTAAGACGTGACAATTCAAAATACAAGTGATCAATCTCAAAGATAATGATGATTTTAAAAGACATATAAACTTTTGAAAGATAAAAAAAACATAAAAAGTTTGTCCATAGCTTTACTCACATATTGTATTAACTCATAATAATATGATTTTTAAAATCACTTATAGATCAAAAATTAATAATGATCAATCACAAATTTAATAATAATTTTAAAAATTACATCAATAAATATAAAAAATATCACACCAATAAATAGGACGTGAAAATTAAACTGATGTTTATCATTAATCTAAAGTACAATTTGACCCATAAAATAGTTATCATAAAATATAAAGTTTATCATAAAACCATTATCTTAAACAGAAAATCGGAAAATAGGAGTACGAAGGTACAAAACTTTGATTCATTTCCCGACAAAAACTTTTGCTTGCAGAGATCGTATCCTCACCAACTTCGAAATCTGAACCTTCCAACTCGTTCCGGAACTCAGAAAGTCGGAAAATGACAGGCCGCGATAAAACTCTCCGAGTTTTCTGTGTCGGAACGGCCGATACGAAGCTCGAGGAGCTCCGATTCCTGTCCGAGTCCGTCCGATCCAATCTCAATAGCTTCTCCAAGAATTCTTCGCTAGAGGTATACACATTTNCAACGTAGATTTTTAAAGTAGGGAGCCGGATGTAGGTGTTTAAAAAAAGTGACTCTCTAAAGTAGAAAAAAATTGATTTTACTCCCTACTTTGAGGATAAAAATAAAAAACCGAATGAGAATGCTCTAAAAGTTTACTTAATAAAATGAGTATTGAAATGTAAGCAAAATTTGCAAGTTGTTCGTCCATGGTAGAAGGAAAAGAAATTTTGCTGCTCATGATTCTGCCAAAACAGCTGTTATACAAATTATAAATTAGACATTGTTTTGTTAAAGGAACGTACTCTATCTTTTTGAGTTCAATGAAATGGAATTAGAATTTTTTTGTAAAAAAAAAAAAGTTTGCCTAGTAGCCCTTCACTTGTAATATGCTGTCTCAATCTTTTATTTTTTTCGTCTATTATTTTTATTTTTTTCTGAGAGCGAAACATTAATCATTCTTTCATCTTCTTCTTCCAATGTATTTGCCACTACCAAAAGTTCAAAACAATGAGATATATTACGTGCATTTTGTTTTTTGTTTTTAAAATAAACATATGCAAGTGTTATTCCAATTCAAATAATATGGTGATAAAATATAAATGTTGGGAATAACATTTTTAAATACATTAAGAATTTAAGACGTGACAATTCTAACAAATCTTTATGTATATTAACAATGATTGATTCAAATTATCACATTAATATTGTGAGATAATTAGAGGATAAAAATGTGATTGCATTATTTGGTAATAAAAATTATGAGCCTTTTTTTTTTTGTTTTTAGCAGATTGAATTGGAGAATTTTTTTTTTTTTTTTAATTTAATCTATTAAACTGACACGTGTTTTAAGCATCTAATTGTTACAGATATTTGTAAAAATACATATAAGAAATTATATTAAAAATGCACTTAAAAATCACATGTTAGAGACCATATTTTTATCCTTAAAAAGTTTATGTTGTTTTTAAAATTATTATTGAATCAAAATAAAAGTGATCAATCTCAAATATAATGATGATTTTAAAAGACACATAAACTTTTGAAAAATAAAAAAAAAAGATAAAAAGTTTGTCCGTAGCTTTACAGAAATTAATAATAATCAATCACAAATCTAATAATAATTTAAAGATCACATCAATAAATACAAGAAAAATCACATCAATAAATACGAGGTGAAAATTAAATTGATGTTTATCATTAATCTAAAGTATAATTTGACCCATGAAATAGTTATCATAAAATATAAAGTTTATCATAAAACCATTATCTTAAACAGAAAATCGGAAATAGAGTAAAGACGGAGAAATAGGAGTACGAAGGTACAAAACTTTGATTCATTTCCCGACAACAACTTTTGCTTGCAGTGATCGTATCCTCACCAACTTCGAAATCTGAACCTTCCAACTCGTTCCGGAACTCAGAAAGTCGGAAAATGACAGGCCGCGATAAAACTCTCCGAGTTTTCTGTGTCGGAACGGCCGATACGAAGCTCGAGGAGCTCCGATTCCTGTCCGAGTCCGTCCGATCCAATCTCAATAGCTTCTCCAAGAATTCTTCGCTAGAGGTATACACATTTAGTAATCTCTGCACACACACATGCACACGATATATATATATATATGTTTCTCATATGTTTGATTGCTGATTGTTTGTTTATTTTTTGTTCGTTTAGTTAAGAACATTGCAGTTTTTATAGAAAAATATAGTTCCAATGTAGAGCTTCATTCCGTGAATTGTTTTTGGGAGCATTTTCTGGCTGATCTATAATGGATTCAGAGATAAATAGAGTTAACATTGATTATGTATTTTGCTTTCATAATTTGTTTAGAATTGGCTATCTGATTCTGTAAATCTTGTTTTTATTTCTTAATTTAGTCTAGAAGTTGTTAAAGTTATATTGCAAACCATTGGCGTATCTTAATATCTATAAGTTGTAGGTCAGCTTAAAATCTGTACAAGTAAATAAACCTGTGAGTGTAAATCATAATACTTTGTATACCTATCAAGTGGTCAAGGATCACTACACAAGCTAATTTTCAACGTCTACCTCATTTTAGGGACATATTTTCTCACCGTCCTCATTCTTACTTGATTATGTAAGTTCAAAATATAATTTATCCACCTGTGGTTTGGCTCAAGTTTCAGTTGCCAAGATTTGATTTAGAAAGTTGCACTTTTCCCATAAGAGGTCTAATATGTTTCTTGGTTCATGAGTGTTTGAATAGTTATTTGAGTATTTTAGTAGTCTATCTTGTTTAGGAGTTGTGATACACTCTATCTTATTGATAGACATTGTGTTAATCTTGAACTGCAATCTCCTCTATACATAATAAATGAAAGTGTGGGTATCGGTATAAGAAATCAGCACACCATTTGTTTTCCCAACATGGTATCATAGCTTTCTTGAAAAAAAAAAAAAATTGCTTTTGTGACACCACGGCAAGTTAATCTCACATTGGAAAGATAAATTGTCCACATTGAGTGGGTGGATTATAAATATGCTTATGGGTGCTAAGTCCCACATTGGTTTCTTACTATGTGAGACTGTGTTTTATAAGTGATTCTTGGGAGTTCTAATTGTAACTTGACTAGTCCTCTTAGAGTGATAGTACCAATTTAACTAGCGCTTTCCTGAGTTGTTGCAAATAGCATCAGAACAACTTAATAACACTATATGGCACTGGAGCATTGCATGACATGGGCCCTGACAAGGACGTCAGGGATTTGAGTGGGGGATATTGTGACACCCCAAATTTAGTATAATTTGAATAGATTAAACTCAACAAAATAGCCGCGTAACTTTGGGAGAAGGGGTGCCTTCTCACAAAGGAGGTCACAGTGACCAAGCACGGGCGATTGTTATCAAAAACACAGGGCTCCGCAAAGTCGTAAGACCATGTATGGGGGTTGATGCTTGTCTAGTGCCGAAAGGTCAAGGAAGTTGGTGACCTGACGACAAGGGAGCCAGTGACCGAAGCCCTGATGACGGCGGCCGTAACTATAACGGTCCTAAAGTAGTGAAATTCCTTGTTGGGTAACATATTTTAATGATTTAGAGCTAAGAAAATATTAAAGGATGTGACCTTAAGTAGATAGAAAGCAATTTTTTAAAACCACATGTTGGCAACTTGAACTCAACCCAGACCATAAGTGGATAAAATGTAATTAACCCACTATTTTGTAAGTGTCGTCTTCATTTTTTGAGTGCATTATTTGTAGTTTTAAAGGTAATCTAACATGTAGTTCAAGTCAAGATGTAGGCTATTTTAGTTATTCATTTTTGTTGTGAGTGAACTAACTTGTTCTCATTCGTTGTTAAATGTTCATGGAAATGACAGGTAGAAGTGGCGGTTATAGATGTTTCTTGCAGTCAGAAGGAGATTCAGAGCTTGGGGGATTTTATGTTTGTCTCAAGAAAGGATGTTCTCTCTAGCTATTTTGACGCCCCAAAAGTGCTTCCAGATGAGAGAGGGGAAGCTATTGCTGTAATGAGTAAAGCACTTGAACATTTCTTTAAGAAAGCTCATGAGGATCATCTTCTGGCTGGAGCCATTGGTATTGGAGGAAGTGGAGGGACATCTCTTATATCGTCTGCCTTAAGACTTATTTCGGTTGGGACGCCGAAGGTCATTGTGTCAACAGTAGCTAGCGGTCAAACTGAACCTTATGTTGGGACATCGGATTTGCTATTGTTTCCGTCTATAGTGGACATCTGTGGGATCAATAGTTTAAGTAGGGTTGTGTTATCAAATGCTGGAGCTGCTTTTGCTGGGATGGTGATTGGAAGGCTTGAGAGGTCCAGAGATTTTTCTAGTGTCAATGAAAAAGCTACACTTGGTATAACTATGTTTGGGGTTACAACTCCATGTGTAAATGCTGTCAAAGAGAGATTGCATAAAGAAGGTTATGAGACTTTGGTTTTTCATGCCACTGGGGTAGGAGGCAGGGCTATGGAGTCTCTGGTTAGGGAGGGATTTATACAGGTACCTGTCTCTACAATCCATTTGCATTTAAATCTCTTGAGCTTGAACAAGATACATGCTTTACCAAAAGAAGTGGAGCATTTATGTCTTTGGAAGTTGACTATAAACAAACTTGAACCTTTTTCCATTTTTAGTACTTGGAAGATGCTAACCAAAGGTTCTTTCTAGGTTAAATTTATAAATTGAACTGTGGAAGATTAAACTTGATAAAGTTTATTTGACTTGAACTTGTCTTGGAATAACTAGTTTGAAAATTCAATTGCTTAAGCTATAGATATGTAATTATGTTTGTTATTAGTATTTACTTTTTTGAGTTAATTTAATACTTAAGGGCTCGTTATAGATTTTCAAATTTACATTTATGTGCCATTGTGTTATAATGGCTTGTGACTAACAAGAAATCCTTTAATTCACTTATATTGTAGACTAGTAGTGACGAATATTTTCTTATCGTCATATCTTTAATTTATTCAGTATGTCACGGTGTTTGCTGTGGTTCAAGTTGGCAAAGCCAGATCATTTGATTCCTTATAATTTGTTATGGTATCCAATCCTTTTCTGCAACTTGATGATGGCTTTGTACTTGTATAATTCAATCTTTTTTCTTTTAATTTTACTTAGGGTGTTCTGGACATCACAACAACAGAGGTTGCAGATTATGTAGTCGGAGGTGTAATGGCTTGTGACAGTTCCCGCTTTGATGCTATCATAGAGAAGAGGATTCCTTTAGTCCTGAGCGTGGGAGCCTTGGACATGGTTAACTTTGGAGTTAAAGATACCATACCTTCTAGTTTTCGGGAGAGAAAGATATATGAACATAATAAGCAGGTGATAAGTCTCTCAACTCTCTTTTTTGTTTTGTTTTTTTTTTTCTCTTTGATCTTTGTCATGTTGTGATTCTGGCATACTTTTAGGCATTTGAGTGCTTCCATTTTCAAGATGCTGCTAACGAGTGTAGTCATATTATCAATTTATGAATATAGTATATGTTCTTGTGATTCTAATGGAAAAAGTTGAGTCCTGATATGTGTTTCATTGCTGGACAATTGAATGAATCTCATGTCTTATGCCATAGCAATATTCTAATATATCTCTGACTCTGGGAAATTGTATTTCAGAGTGTGTCTATATGACAGAATGTGCATTTGCCATTTTCAGGTCACAATCATGCGAACCACCTCAGATGAGAACAAAAAATTTGCTGACTTTATAGCAAATAAACTAAACAAGTCATTGTCAAAGGTCTGCGTTTGCCTGCCACAAAAGGGCATCTCTGCTTTGGATGCACCGGGGAAGCCCTTTTATGATCTTGAGGCCACTGCTACTCTTATAAATGAACTACAGAGACTTATTCAGACAAATGAAGATAGGCAGGTACATTATTGTTCAACGACTGGTGTATGTCACAATTTCAACCTTCTCTCTTTACTTGGGTTTTATGGGCATAATCTGATACACTTACTATCTTGATTTACCTTATACAGTTGAAAGTTGTGCATGTTTTATAGGTGAAGGTGTATCCTTGTCATATTAATGACTATGACTTTGCAAATGCATTGGTTGACTCATTCTTAGAGATTAGTGCGAACAATTCTAAAGATTCCAGTTCTCTGCAAGTTGCTAGTCCTGGAACCAATCAAGATCTTCATGAGGATACTGCTTCGAAGATCAATTCATCAAAGTTTGGGGCCGCTCTCTATAGTCCAAGTGACTTCCCAGATGCAAATCCAGGTTGTTTTTTTAATAGTTGAATTCGTTTGTTATGCAAGAAAGTACAGATCAATTAAATGAAGCTTGGTGTCATTGTTGGAAAGTGTTAATTTCTGTTTGTGAAGATACTTTTGGAAATCATTAATTGCATCTTTTTAATCCCAGTAATTGGTAGCTTTCATGCAACGGATGCAAAGTCATCTTGTGTTGACTTTAAATTAGCATTGTTTCCATTAATGCAGTCTAATTTGTGATTCAGATTGTCTCAGGACAAGAACGTGTTAGTAACAATCGCTCTATGTTTTCCTCATGAATTAACCATCTAAGAAATTATCAAAAAAAAGATATATATATATTTTTTTTTATATCATGACGTCTGTTATTTATTTTTGGCTTGTAGGCATGCTTACTGCATTGTTTGCATTACATTAAATAGGGGGCTGGGTTCTCCAATCAGGTTGAATTTTGTATCTATGTGCTGGATGTTTCTGGTCACTGGATATGAGGACATGCAGGATTGAAGTGTCCGATTGTTAGTGGATTATGGGTTTGTAGCAGTGCATTGTATAGGTCACACTTCTTTTATTGTTCTTGTTGTTTATTTTTTTTTCCTTTCTTCTTTCATCTCTGCATCATCTCCACAGTAATACTGTCAGTCACATAATTATTCTCATTCCCATATTATTTTGTGTCAGCTTTAGGACATCGGGTTACATTAGAATATTCATGTAATAAATTCTGTTTGTTTAAGTTTTTACATGTAACGTTGAGCAAGTGTTAAATGTATAGGGGCATGGCATTGAGTAGGCATTTGTTACATAGATTCACTTGTTCATCTATAGACTCATAGACTTTTGAGTGCTTAATTGTGGAATAATGTAGAATTACCGGCCACCAAAGGTTAGGAGGAATTTTATTCTATGTCAATGTGGTGTGAGAGCTAATCAGTTTACTTTTCTAACAGAAACTTTACAAAGAACTCGGGCAATTTTGCAGCAAATGAAAGATCAAATAAATAAAGGAATCCCAATTATAGGAGCTGGTGCAGGAACAGGCATATCTGCAAAGTTTGAGGAAGCTGGTGGTATTGATCTGATAGTGTTGTACAATTCAGGCCGCTTTCGCATGGCTGGAAGAGGTTCCTTATCTGGCTTATTGCCTTTTGCTGATGCAAATGCTATTGTGCTTGATATGGCCAATGAAGTGTTGCCAGTAAGTTTCAACTGCTCGTGTGTAAAAAAGTTATTCAGAAGAGAGATTTTCTTCAGAGAAGCTTTTTGTTAAATCCTCATTGTTTTAAACTTCTATAAGCCTGTTGTCAAACTTGAAGTTCAAAATCTTGGTTGGAAAAGGCATTGAAGGAGCCACTAGTTGGCATATTATATGTTAAAAGAACAGGGAAGAGTGTACGGTCACCAAGTTTATGGAAATTGTAACCTGCATCTGACACAGAAGACATATTTGGATATGAATTAGGTACTCAAAATATTCAGAATTTTTTTTCAGATAATATGAGAAATATTGAACATCTTATATTGAATTTTCATGTAACTTAAAGTTTGCTTTTTTCTTTGAATTACTTTTCTGAAAAAAATGGATTGGAATGAATTAATACCACAAATTCCTTTCAATTTGATTTACTACTGTAAAGGTGTTATGTTTTAATGTTAGATCATTCAGCCAATTATCGAGATTTTTTTTGTATAAAAAGTTAAATATTTTTTTAACTCTTAGGTACTTCTGTTAGCTTTCTTTAATTTATAATTCTATATCATTCTTGATTATAACATCATATTTCTTATGGATGATGAGTATAACTTAAAATGAACGAGGAAAGACCTGACCAGTTATGTTGCTTACCCAATTTCTGCTCCACTTTTCAACATTTCTTACTGATGTAGGAGCTTACGAACATGTGTAGGTGGTGAAGAAGGTACCAGTACTTGCTGGAGTATGTGCTACTGATCCTTTTCGCCGTATGGATTATTTCCTAAAGCAGGTGGAGTCAATTGGATTCTCTGGGGTGCAAAATTTTCCAACGGTTGGGCTCTTCGATGGTAATTTTAGACAAAATCTTGAAGAAACAGGAATGGGATACGGGTATGCCTTAAAAGAAAATTTACCCTCGTATTAATTTCCTTGGAATGGTAATTTGTGCCTTATAGCTAATATTTTAATTGTTTTAACATCAGCTTAGAAGTAGAGATGATTGAAAAAGCTCATAAACTGGGTCTCTTGACAACCCCATATGCTTTCAACCAAGATGAAGCTGTGGAGATGGCAAAAGCTGGGGCTGATATCGTAGTGGCCCATATGGGACTCACTACATCTGGCTCTATAGGTGCAAAAACATCTGTAACAATGGAGGAAAGTATAGTTCGCGTTCAGGCTATAGCTGATGCTGCACATAGAACCAATCCCAATGTTATTGTGCTCTGTCATGGAGGTATCATCTGGAAAATGGTTGCTTCTTGTTATGAAGTTTTGGCAGTCCCGAAATCTTGATATTAGTTGCATAAAACACTGGCAGGAAATTTTTTGACTAGATATGGATTTTTTGTGTGTGATACACTGACATAAAACATATTTTCTTTGTTGTGGAAGCAATCATTATCATCTTGGTAGTGAAAGTTATTGAGGTTTTTGGTAGAAGCTCATTATCGTATTCTGGCTTTCTTCTTTCTTGTTTTGCTTTTCGTCCATGCTAAAACAGTGTCAGTTCAGCTATCAATCTTATTTAGTAGAAAAAAAAGTTATTAAACTGAACTCCCTTATCAGGCTTGGGCTATCCTAACTCTAGTTTTCTGTAACTTTGATTTTTGTAAACTAGTCACTTTCAACACACAAAGTATTTTTAAGGTTGTTTTTCATTTGCCAGTCTCTTCAATATCTATTGACATATTTAAAATGTTCTTGGTCCATCAATCAATTGAATCTACTAAACATGATCTGGTACACCTTGCAGGTCCTATATCTGGTCCTAGTGAGGCCGAATTCATACTGAAGAGAACTAAAGGTGTCCATGGATTTTATGGTGCATCAAGCATGGAGAGACTACCAGTGGAACAAGCTATAACAACCACAGTCCAATTATACAAATCAATTTCTATTGAGTAAAGCTCGATGTATATGTTCTTTGTCATGCCCTATGTTTGATGTATGCTTATATCACCTTATATCTATTGTATTTTCTTACATCCTGATTCCTGAGAATGTGAAGAAACTTGGATATATTGTTTAATATCAAATAATTGGTCTTTATGTGTGTGTGTGTGGGGTGTTTTTTCTTGTATACTCCTTGTGTACTTGAGTAGTGCTTTTTGCTTTTAATGATAATTCAATTACTTACAATATATGTATATATATATATATATAAGCAATAAACTGTTGGGATCAATCATATATTTGATTTTTGTGAAGTCTTCTTTTTGTTTCAAACTATACTGCTTATGCTACTGATACAACATAACAACATTTTCCTACGGTTGCATGCATGTGCTTTGCATGTTTCTTTGCCTGCACACCTGCATCTCAAGAGACATCGATCAAGTGCCAATTGTATCATCTCACAAGGGGAAGAACGTAATGCTTTTGAGATGCACCCTACTCCATGCCAATCTCCAAATGGCTTTACAACCTTGACTATGACAAAAGATGGACAGGGCTGATGACATTGAGATCTAGGGAATCGAGATATTCCTTTTCTGCTGTCTTTCCTTCTTAAGATATTCAGATGTTTTAGCACCTTCAAATCCCAAGCATGCATTGATGGGAAAACTTACATGTTTGGTTTTGGCAGCTGCTTCAGCAGTCTGGCAGTCTGGTTTGGACACTTCAAGCTCCGCTATGCTCCAAGATTGATGTGAGTGGTAGTGCAATTTTCTTTATTTTGTTTTTTCTGTCTTTTTTCTGAGACCTGATTGTTGGCTTGTCAGATTCTCCGTTATTATTGATATATAGGTATCTCAGGAACATGTATGATGTCCTCTCATCTTAGAGTTGCAAATTTCATGCTAAAACAAATGCTTCTTTCAAAATTTTGTACTTTTTTAATTTCTCCCTGATGTCCATATAATTTTAGTCTAGCAGAAAATCTAGGCAGCCGGAGATTCCTGTTAATATTAAAAATTTAAGGCTCTGTTAGGAGTTTGGCAATAGCATGTTAGTTGAATATGCTTCTGAAGCAGTATAGGGACCTTCTAATATTCTTGGATATATTTTCTAGAAAATATGCTGGAAAATACTACTGTTGTTCAATGTGCAAATTTGTCATTAATATAGCTTAACCCTTCTTAAATGCAATGATATGGAGCTGCACAGAAGTAAACATATTATCTTTCTGGCTTTTAATCTTAAAAGCAAATGGAGCCTGATAGTTGTTGGATTCAATCTGCACTATGTTCCTATATGTTGTGTGGTTGATCTTTGGAAGAGAACAATTCATAACTAGATGCATTAAATGCTTCATTATCTGAACGAGGTTGGACATATTTCAGACCACAACTCTTCGTCTTTCAAGCATGCTAGGAACTTCTCACACTGTTTAACATACAGAAGACTCAGCTCATCTATGCTTAGTTTCCACCTCCTAAGGGCTCCAAAGTTATCGGACACCCACTTTTGAGTCTAGGAATATGTGCCTTCTTTTCTAGGCAAGTATCTAGATCATCAACAGTCCACCTACACAATAAAGAGGGAGTTATGTTATTTTCTGTAGAAGTAAACTCTGGTAAAAATCTTGGTAAGTGAAAGATAACTCACTTGTATCCACTAGTCAGTCGGTGTAAAAAGACCAACATTGTCACCTTTGCCATATTCATTCCTAAGCACGTCCTAGGTCCTGACCCAAAAGGTATATGACTGTATGGCTTTTGCATTTCCTGGAGGAATAGACAAGGATTTGTTACTTGTATCTTATGCCTAAAACTCATTATTGCTGTAGTGTATGCGAAACAACAAATCAGGAGCTGGGTAGAGAGCTAATTACATCAAATCTTGAAGGATTGAATTGCATAGGGTCCTTGAACAAATCTGGGTCATAGTGTATACAAGTTGCGTCAATGTTTACGTGCCATCCTTTCTTTATCTCAAAACCTACCATAACGAGCTTTTTCAGTAGATATTGTTAAATCATCAATTATCTCAAAAGTTTAAGTCGATGAAAAATGTAAATTAAATCATTTAATTGATATTTTAACATTTTTTCCTTAATAAGTGAAGCCCAACACTTAAAATATTTAATTGAAATGAGGGTGGATTACGGAAACAATGTTTAAACTTAGGACCTTTATTTTGATTCCATAGTAAATTAACAATTGTCCCAAAAACTTAAGTTGATGGTAAATGTAGATTTAATCTTTTAATTAATATTTTGACAGTTACTTTGGAAAGAACAGTATAAGTATTAATCCTCAAAGTGTGCGCCCCTTTAACATAAGTAAAACAAAAGGAGAAACGTGCCTGCTATTGTGCAATCATTAAGCGCAACACGAGGAAACCACAACAAGACATTTGACAATCTTAATGTTTCTTTGACAACCTGAAAGAGACATGAATTAAAATATCAAGTCTGTTCAATACATAGCATTACATATATTTATATGTTCTTTCGACAATTTAATTGGAACAGCATAACTTGCAAAAAAATTCACCAATAGAGAACATTCTTTAATAGATTTCCTAACCTTTGAACCATAGGACATGTTGTTAAGATCTTCAAGAGTGACTAAGGCTCCTTCAGGCTTATTTCTGAATATTGACAATTGTTCTTCCTGTAAGTTAAGAATATTATCTTTATTGCCAAAGTGAACATTGATAAAAAGAAAATTGCGATGTGCAAATGAAAAGACTGTTTTTTCTTCATATGCTGATATGGTGATTAGTTCTGTTGCTATCAAGGGCATGTTGGAAAGTATCTAAACAGTGAGTTTTTTTCCCCCTATTTCCCTCTCCATTTTCTTCACTTTTCAACTTGCCTCCATTTGAGTAGGTGTTATTCACTATCTTTAGGAATCATACTTCAAATGCAGAGAGTTTAACTGGAAAGATTATAGAACTTATTTATTGTTTGAGAATTCTTAAGACAGGCCCTGAACTGCAGGTTCGTTGCACATATTGATTCAAAAAGCTGCATGATACTCACCCTGAGCCTGTCCTGGGCTTCTCTGTTCTCATCCAGAAACTTGACACTCCACATCATTGCAGCTGCAGTGGTGGTCTGCCCCGCAACTATCAATGTCAATAGGTTATCCATAATCTCTGTGTCGTCGAGCTTTTCGTTAGGAGGATACGAGTCTCTCTGTATCATGGACTGCAAGAAGTCCTGAGGAGACTCCTTTCCACTCCGTCGCCTTGTAATTATATCTCTAAAGGTTTCCATGAGCCTCTTACGTGCCTGCTTCAATGGTTTTCTGTTAGTCTAACAAATTAAAAAATTGGAAGGTTAATTCTTATAATCTGGGAGACCCTCTATCACTATCTTCTCTTTTCTTTAATCATTTACTTGTACCATCATCTTGCCTGGATACAGGGCCTGTCCAAAAACCAGGCAACTGTAACCCTTGTAACCCTCCCTAGAGCTGCCTATCTTACCTTGATGCCTTTGTAGTATCTTGTGCCAGGAATCATGATGGGAAAGGAAAGCATGGCATTGGAAATAGATGTGCAGTATCTTTCGATATGTCGTAGCAAGGACTCCTCGGTGATGCTCATAAGCATTTTGCACATTGCATCAAATGTCAACTGTGAATCAGACATTGGCAGAAGGTTAACCATTGGACTACTACATGCAATCCAAATTTTTCTAGCTAGACTTCCTTTAATCACTCTAAAAAAAAAAAAACAACAAACAAACACATACACACAACTAATTTTATTTATTTATTTTTCCCTATCCACACAACTAATTCAAGTGAAAGAATTGTGTTTCTACCTTCATACTGAAGTCAAGCACCACTAAGCTTTTCCCAGCTTCTAAATTGTTCAGCCTTTCACGCAGCATTATGTCAAATTCCTTGACAAACTTGGACAAAGAATTCATGGAGAAAGGATCGGATAGAAGACGCCTAATCCTTTTGTGGCTCTCGTGTGGCACACATAGCAAGCTCTTTTCTCCAACGGCGTCTGCCATTGATTTCACAATACCCCTTGTTGAAGTGCACAAAATCACTAGCAAATACCGTTCTTGCACCCTCGGTACTCGGAACAAACACATGGATCTTTCCGAATATCCTCGTCTTGAAAAACTTTCCATGCCTACATTCACCACAATAAATTTTCAACTCTTATACAGAATAGATATATAATAATAATAATAATAATAATAATAATAATAATAATAATAATCTAAAAAGGCCACTAAATGAGCATTAATCTAAGGTACGTAGAGAAGAACCAAGTAAAACATAAAATTCCTTTTTCAATCTGTCTTTAACCTTTAAATTTGATTAAAAAAATCATGCATTCGTATGCTTAGTCTAATCGTAGTGCTCATTTTCACTCTTAAAGTGTGAAATTTAAGGATGAGATTTAGCTTAGGTGCTGCAAAATTAAAAACCACAGCACAACTCCTCGTGGTGCACTGGCATTCTAAGCGTCAACCGTATTAGAAATCGACAAAACGCTAGCATACTCTCTTTTATGTCAGCCTTGAAACCGAAAAGCAGGTGAGATTCATGTTGATCGATGTTGTTGCAACAGGTTGCAGGAACATATCATTGGAGAAAGAATGATATCATTAATGTTAATGAGGAGATATATATGTATAGGATGGATTCTCTTAGTCTTAGTACTTGGGAAGACATGATAGAGGATGAGTTAATTACTATGAATTAGTATTGATAAACTCGGAAGAGAATCACTGACCATAGTCTTCGGAGTCTAACAAAATCATAGCATCCTCTTGTACTGTTCGTGGCTGAAAGAAAAGAAATGGTTTCACCCAGAAAAGGCAACCCCAGCCGGCCAGGGATCTCACCCTTCTGATCATTTGTGAATCCTCTCCAACTCCAAGCTTTGGAGACAAAAAACGTTACTCCTATAGAAAGCACTGCAACAGTGATAATATCATAATATTTCCATACTAGGAAAAGTAGCTCTTTCTTAGAAAGATCGAACATTATTAGCTTTCTTCAATAAATCTACTGATCGAAGAAAGAGAAGATAGATGCCTGCCGATCGAGGTTGTGAAATATATAAGGTTCAGGTGGTGCAATTTTTTATAGCAACATAGAGAATAATATATGAATGTGATAGGATGCTTTAGGTACAAGATTATAAAAATGTGGAGCATATTAGGAAAGATGCTTAGATAAAGGCTTACAAGATTCATGTTGGTAGAAGACAACATTCCCGTGTGTCATAATATCCACAGAGACGGCGTTATTCAGAAGAGAGATATTAACAAACAGCTCAAAACATAAAAATAGCTTTAAAAAAAAAATATCACACAAATACATTAACAAACAGACCCATTTAACCCTGAGTTTAGATAACGTAATGACTTACGATGAAGCTTCAATTTTTTTTTTAATTGTTATAATTTTGTTTCAAGCTGAAATTATTTTTGTTTTGTGCTAATCAACTCAGACTGAAATTTCAAATAGGTAAAGCTGAATGCTTTAGTACTGACGCTGATATGCCTGTCATATATAGGTGTTGAGAAAGCTTTCCACTACATAATATTGTGCATGTTGCGCCATTTTGTTTTTGAAAGGGAACACCGAACACCAACATATTTGTCAATACGTGAATTATTTTTTTTATTTATTTTATCAATTTATTTATTTATTTATTTTTTTTGTCGTTTATGGTATCATTTCATAAGGTGTCTATAGTAAGAAACACAAACATTAATTATATAAAACCTAAAGAAAAATAATAGATACACATATATAAAATACATATTAAATATAACAAAAAACTTGGTAGAGAATCAACTACCTATTTTATCATCATCTCTTCAACAAAATTTAAAAAAGAAATCTAACTAAATAAGTGATATTCAAATGAAAAAAATATATATGCTGCACGCAACCTCTAAAATAAATAAAACAGATAGTTTTCACGTCACATTCAAATAAATTAAATCCAAAAGTTAGAGCATATACATATATATATATATATATATAATGATATTTAATGAAAATAATTTTCCTTTCTCATCATCTTTTTTTGGATATATACGAAACGTTTTACAAACAAGTATGATTAGAAATATTGAAGATTGAGGTCTCTCATGTAGATGTAGGGCATAGGGTAGCACGCTAGAGAAATATTAGATGACTGGGGAGTGGGAAATAATCGGGAAAAATGTAGAGGTTTTAGTGGATTGGTTTGTTTTTGGTTAGATTCGCATCAAAATGGAAGGGCCCTTTTAAGGATTCTGAAATCATGAGTAGTCTGTGCCACTTCTTTACAAAACTGATCACGTAAGATGAAAACTACTTCAAAACGACAGCCTGGAGTGGTGTGGCTTGTCATGATAATGCAGATCACAGTGCGCAAAATGTACCATATTCAGTGGATGGAAGAAGAAGAACACTGTCCATGGTTTTATTTAATGCCACGTGTTTTGTTTTCCTCACACACACCGTTTAATCACTACCTTATTTCCAATACTATCTATCCCAAAGTTTATATGTGTGTGTCAGTGTGTGTGTGTGTGGAGGTTTGCAGAAATAAAAAAAAAAAAAAAAAAAAAAACAGATTGAAAAAAAGACAATGATAGCTTTACTGATCATTTACTGTTTTATCGCAAAAACCAGCGAAATATTACTCAAGTTACTCAGCACTAATTAACAACAAAAGAAGGTTAATTAATGTACGTATTGGTAGAGAACAATAAAAAGAGAGGTTCCAAACTGCTACTAATTAATTTTTAAGAATACAGAAAATAACACACATTGATATTTTTTTTTTTTTTTTAATGTTTTACCAAGACACATAAATTTTATTAGTTCTGTTTGGCTCATTTATTTCTTAAACAGCAGATGTTGATTTTTATTCAATTCTTTTTTGACTGAATCTATCTTTTCTCAAATAATGTTAGTTAATTCATACCATTTTTTTCATTGAACAACATAAAAAACTTTTTTTAAAAAAAATTGGCTGCCTCGAAAACATGCAATATTTTTATTATATAATATTTTTCAAGCCGTTCAATACCCAAAAAAAAAAAAAAGCCCTAAATTTACATCATTCGATAATCTATCCAATCTCTTATATTTTTATCATGTTCTTGTAGTGAATTATAGTACGTACCCAATCTCTTATAATGAGATACGATGCAGACTGGCATCGAAGCTACAGCACATGGCATTGTACCTGAAGCATTTTCCAATGGACCCAAGTCCATGTTCCAAGTTGGAGAATAGAACAGCACAAGGCCCTCAGGCAGGCCCTACACTGGTCCTTTAGCCGAATGGAGTCCAATTATATCAAGGGGGCCTACAGTTCCTTTTCACGGGCTCCATTCACTGTCAATCATCGGCCTAGTTTAGCCACCTTCTTACAGGTGCATTATTCTTATTTTTACCTTCTTTCTTTCTAGACACCTTGGGTAAAACCGGTAAAATAAAATTATTCTATAGAAAGCGATTTTAAATCAAATTTAAAAAAAACAAAATTTATCGTTTAGGTGTTCTTTTTTTTTTTAAATTACAAATTTAAAACTTAAAAAATTTGCAGGCAATGAAATGTGTTTTTAAAAACATTAGAATGACTCCCTTTCCCCCCTTTCAATTAGAAAAAAAAAAAAAAAAAAATTAGAATGACATGAACGATATGTTTATGTGCAATATCTCATGTGGGATGGGCCTTTTTGGGGTTTAAAGAGGTGTCTTGATCCAATTTGAAACCCTGAAGGGTGAGAGGGCTGCTGTTCCAATCGGACAATCAGCTTAAAGCCAATTACAAGCCTCCTGCAAAAAGAGTTCCTATCGTTCAGGGAATTCGAACAAAGTGACCTTCCATATACGAGGATGTAAAATAAGAACTACACCAAAGGCCCAAACATTTTCCAATAAGCCTTATGCCCTTTAGTTAGCAGAGGTAATTTCTGTTTGGATGTCTGGTTCAAATTGTGTCGTATCGTGTTAAGATATTAATATAAAATTATATAAATTAATTTTAATTTGATCTATTTAATTAAATGTGTCAAATTTATTAATTATAATCCTAATCATGTTTAGAAAATAATAAGTAGAAATTGTACCAAAAAAGAAAAAAGAGAGCAATAAAATATGAATCACTCGGCTGGGAATTGGAACATCCGAATGGCATTGACCAGAAGTCCACGGAAAATGGGTCATATGAAAAGTCTGTCACATCAAATACAAATAGGCACCCATTTATTTATTTTTTCTATTCAATAGGCCCCCATTAATTTTTTTTTTCTCTAATTGAATGAAAAAAAAAAAAAGGTTACAGGGAAAAATAGGTCCCCATTAATTAATCAAAAGTCCACATGTCTTAACTCAAACAACTTCAAATTTCCACACCCATGTCTTTAATGGAATAGGATGTATCAATACTTGTTAAATTTTACAGATTTAATGATATTATGCTGTTATAAGGTGGTGAATATATTAGAAATAACATACCATCATAATTAAATGCAATAATTTAAATTTTTTTGACCATAAAATAACTCAAACCCATAAAATAAATGGAGAGGATCCTCGTAGCGAATGGATAAATAGAGAATGAAGAAGAAAATGATTTTTTATTTCTGTGTTTATATTGCGAGTATGTACAGCAGTATTTATACATGAAACTAGAGAAACAAATCCCTGAATTCTACACATTTGGGGTTGAAGAGAATTTTATTCTCGTTTTAAAGGTTGGTGCATTTTTCTTGTTTGATCATATATGTGGTTGCCTGGGATTTAATTAAGTTTTTATATTTGCATCCACGGTATCAACTCTTTCCTTTAACAAAATATGAATCAATCAGAAAATAATAATAATAAATACTCGGCTGGGAATTGGGACATCCGAATAGCATTGACCAAAAGTCCATGAAAAAATGGGTCATGTGAAAAGTCCGTTCCAAGGAGATAAGCCCCATTAATTACTCAAAGCAGTCTTGTCTGAAACAAATAACGTCTAGTTTCCACACCTATACCCTTAAACGGCATAGAAAGTATGCAATAAGGCAGTACTCTTTTTTTTTTTTTGAAGTAATAATGCAATACTCTTAGACCTAAGTAGTGGATGGATAATGGCATCTAACTGCACAATTTAGTCATAAATGAAATGCACATTAAATTAAGCAGAGAATCTGTAATTGAAATCCAGAAAGTGGCTTTAGCCTTTGTCTTATTTTGGCTTCAAATCTACAAAGCACTTGAGAGGTTGCAGATTTACTAATTTATCTCTCTCTCTCTCTCTCTCTTTTTACTTAATAATTAATATTGGGTTCGAACTCTTTTCTCCAATTTAACCCGTCTTAGCTAAGACGCTTCAAGGCTTAATTCCTAACGTGCGAAATTAATCTTTATTAAAAAATATATATAAGTTAATTGGTACTGACATATTAATATTATAGATAAAATAAAAATATATTTTTTTTAACATTACTCGGGCAAAGTTCTATGCAACTCATAGTGGATAAGGTTTGGACCCTAATCTTTTTTATTAACATATATGATAATGACTTGTTTAGTCAACAAAACATTTTCTTATATTCCTAAAGGCCCTTGGATCTTGATCCATGGCTATCTAATCAATGCGACTTCTGTTTTTCTTAATCGTTAATTAGACGACATAGACCAAGACTTATTGGTCATCTGGGTCTAAATTTCTACATTATTTATTATTTAATACCATTGACTATATACGGTCTGTGTCGTGCTACACGGACGTGTAGTACGTGTACCTTTAAATATATATAGATTTATTTATTTATTTATTTATTTCTTATGTCCTTACTTTTATGAGGACACGTGAACAAGTGAGCGTCTAATTCTACTCATACCGTCTACATACATTTGTTTTTTTGGTAAGTTTCTACATACATTAATTGATAGCAACATGAAATTGTAGTTTTGTGATTTTGCAAAATCCCAAGAGATCTTGACGAAGATTTCAGAGTCCGTAAAGTCAACCTTAGACTACCGATTCCCGAGGAAGAACCCATGATGTTTCTCTATAGTTTGGAATCTTCAATCTTGCGTTGGATTCAACCACTCTCATAATTTACTCTAATTTCCGCACGCTTATAGTCCTTCTACATTTTGTTGCACAAAAAACAGAGAGAGATCACCACCACCCACAAAAAGCCATGGCCGGCTCATCTTCCGCCGAAACCAAGCTAGCCACAGCAAAGACGGTTCTCTCGACGGCTGCCTCCGTGGCGGCGACTGCTATGCTGGCTCGGTCAATAGCCCAAGACTTCTTCCCCCACGAAATCCAAGACTACCTGTTTTCCGGCATCCGAAACTTCTTCAATCGCTTCTCGTGCCAGCTCACCATGGTCGTCGACGAGTTTGATGGCCTCGTCAGCAACCAAATCTACGAGGCGGCGGAGATTTACTTGGGCAGCAAAATCTCACCCAACACACAAAGACTCAAGGTCAGCAAGTCCGACAAAGAACGCAACTTTACGATCACCATGGAAAGCAACGAAGAGATCGACGACGTCTTTAACGGCGTTAAATTCAACTGGGTTTTGGTGACTCGACAAGTCGAGTCCAAAAACTTCCACAACCCTCGCGATCTCAACGCCACGCTCCGCGCCGAGTTTCGATCCTTCCAGCTCAGCTTCCACAAGAAACACAAGGAAATGGTGTTGAACTCTTATTTGCCTTACATTGTGAAGGAGGCAAAGTCAATGAATCAAGAGAAAAAGACGTTGAAGATCTTCACCGTCAGTTACGACAGCATGTACGGGAACCTCGCCGATCTGTGGACCTCCACCAACCTTGACCACCCCGCAACGTTCGCAACGCTCGCCATGGACTCGGAGATTAAGAACTTCATTTTGAAAGATCTTGATCGGTTCGTGAAGAGAAAGGAATACTACAAGAAGGTGGGGAAGGCTTGGAAGAGAGGGTACTTGTTGTACGGCCCTCCGGGTACTGGGAAATCGAGCTTGATTGCTGCAATGGCGAACTATTTGAATTTTGATATTTATGATTTGGAGCTTACGGAGCTTCAGTGCAACTCGGAGCTTAGGAGACTGCTCATTGCAATGGCCAACAGGTCGATTCTGGTGGTGGAGGATATTGATTGTACCATTGAGTTTCAGGATCGAACGGCAGAACAATTAGTACCATTTTCTTCGCGCAATTCCCAACAGAAACAGGTTAGTTCCCTAGTCTGGTTTCTTCTCGTGTTTTTTGATTTGTGATTTGTTCATCAATTGTGTTCGTTAAATCATTATTTATTTTAAAAGATTAAACAAATAAAAAGAGTAAATTTTACCCTTATTTAATAAAAGAGATTCAATTTATAAAATATTTAAAGAAAGCGAGAAATAAATAACAAAAGATACTATGTTAAATTATTATTTATTTTAAAAATTTAAGATTAATTTTTGTCTTAAAATAAATGTTTAGAGAGTCTAATATAAGGATGAGGTTTAAGTGCTGTAAAAATAATTACAGCACCTATGCTCAAAGGTTTCAATTTGATTTCAAAAGTTAATCTAAACCTTTGAGTATAAGTACTGTAATTATTTTTAGGGTACCCAAATCTCATCCCTAATATGATGCCATAGAATGGAACTGTCATTTCTTGGTTACCTGCTTAAGGTTGCTGTCATTGGCCTTTATATATGGTCTTCAATGTCCCCAGCTATCCATAAGGTCAATTCCAAATGCTAAACATGACCCCCTTTTCCCGTTGTTTCTTTTTCCTTTATCTGAAGGCTCCAAAGTCAATATTGGAGGTTTGGCCATAAGTTCCACGAAGAAATAGCTCTTAATCTCTTCGCATATTTGTCCATCATTTCAAGCTTAATTCATCTCTGCTTACCGTCTTGGACCACCTTTAGAATAAAATTGGACCAGCTGCACATGCCACAAGCTAAGAAAACAACTTTTTTTTTTTTCTTTGTTTTTTTTCTTCTTTTTGTACAAAGCCAGTTGGTAGGAAAACAAGCTGCTAAAGAGGCAGGCAGGCCCACAAGAATGCAGGAAATTGATTGAAACCAAGACAGGGTATAGAGTCCAGACAATTTCCTGTCAAAATAACACATGGGAAAATAATGATAAAATTAATTGGTGGAGCAAGCATAGTAAAAGACAACGGGCCCTGACCTGCGAGTGAATGAGCCTAAAATGAAAGCCATGTCTGATGTTTTTGCACCAATTGAAAACAAAAATGATAAGACGTTTTACAACTCCCAAAAATTGCCACGCTACACACTCTCAATTTTTCACACTCTTCATTTTATATTCTTAGATAACTTTTAAAATTATTATCAAATTTATAATGAACTTTATATAATTTTAATCTAATGTGTTTTTAAAAATTACCTATAAATAATTAAATATAAAAAAAAATAGGTATAAGAACTTAGGAATGGTGACACCAACCTGAAACTATTCGGAATTGGTGTGCCATCTAGTACTTGCGGCCACCAGATAGTCCAACTACTTTTATGTGGTGGTTGGGAGTAGTGACAACTAGGACAAGGAGGGTGCAAATGTTTTTTCTGCCATGTCAGAATAGAGCTGTAAAATGGGGGCAAAGGTGGCATTACCAAAGTGAAAAAGACATTTTGTAGGAAATGGTTACCGGGTGTTGTGCTCAAGGGAAAATGACCTTCACGCTGGGCTGAAGGCATTGGACCCAGTAATCAGGTGCAGAGGGCTGGATCTGAATTCTCAATTATTTACTCATTAAATTGTTAGTAATTTGAGCAGAAATATTAAAAAATTCTCAATGAAATTCACCTTTTTGAATAGAGAGATAGTTCAAAACCTGTTCGAATAAATAAATTTTATAAAAATTCTCTCATATTTACTATTAATCATCTAATGAAGATCCTGGTCTCATTGTCCAGTGACGGAGCCAGAAACATGTTCAAAGAGGGACGAAAATGAAACTAAAATAATATAATATCATGACAATTTTTTTTCTTTTTATATACTATTTTTTTATTATAATATATAAAAATATAGTAATTACAATTCAAAAATAAATTATAACATAATATACGTATAAAGAAAAATATAGTTATCAAACTTCATAAATATATGCCAAATTGATATAGCAAATAACATTTCTAAGAATCATGTTTCTGATGATTCTTCCCCATAAGCTTTGGTAATATTTGAAATGATATACTAGTAATATTTTTTTGTACTTTTGGAAAAGGATGCTAAAAATGACTCTATGGGAAAATGACTCTTGGAGGCATATTATAAATTCTCTATTTCATGTTCTCTAATTTGTGCATGTTAATTCTCAACATAATTTGCTTTTGCTTCTTAGAAAAGAAAATATTGTTTTTGATATCTTATTATTCTGCATCTCAATATTTGCTATGTGTGTCTATGTTAAGTTCGTCCTATATGTAGAAGTAGGATAGTCATTAAGTTGCATCTCTGTTAATATTCTGCATCTTAATACTATTTTTAATTTCATTATCAATTTTAAAATTTACGAGTTTCATCCCTAATAGATGTAACATTCAACCATCACTTGCCTAGCAAAACAAGATGTCTTTGAGTGGTTTCATTTTTTTTTTTAATTAATTTTAAGACTTTTCACACTAAAGTTTAGACAAACAACTTAACAACTTATGGCTAAATGCCAATACAACTCATAAATAGTTTCCTATTAAATCAAAGCCTCAAAACATAATCAAACATCCACATAAACCATAACAGTAAACCTAATCATTATTCACAACCATTCTTCATGCAAACTTCCATTTAACAACTCACACATGATACATACATACAAACAAGAACACTAAAAAATTTCAAGAATCAACTTCTAAAATTAGTAAACTTCCAATTGTCAAACATCAAAGCATAGTCCAACATAATTAATTTCAATTCTCTAATTAAGCCCCAAATACACCAATTCAGTCATCAATCCAAAATTAACAAAACAATCATCAATTCGGTAGAAACAACAAAAGTCATTAAATAAAATTCATCTCACTATCAATTTTGTCAAACTAAAACAACCCATTCAGCCATGTATCAAAAACCTCCAAATTAAATCCTTGATTTAGACCTAATAAAAATCATACAAATTTATAATGATTATCTAGCTCTAAAATCAATGGGTGTAACGACAATATAGAAAAAAACCATAGATTTTATCTTACTTGACACTCATGGTCGAAATCCCTCGACATTGGACTTCATCTTCATCTTTTTCTTCATAGTTTTTCCCCCACGAGTTACATCTCTCTCTAGAATCAGGTTTCTCTCTCTCTCAATTTCAGCATCTCTCCTACTCTCACCCGGTCTGTGACTATGCTACTATACATGACGAAGAAGCAGGGGCAAGGGAAGAAAGAGTCGAAGACTGCGAAAGAGGAGAAGGGAAATAAAAGAAAAGAAAAGAAAAGAAAAAAAAGAGAAAGGAGAAGGCCGGACGCGTGCAAAGTCTTATTTTTTTAAAAAAAAAAATCAGGGGGGATGCACAGTGTGTAGTGCCTACTGCATGTGCGTTAAAGAATTTTTTTTTTTTTTTTAAAGGGGCGCGCGCCCCTATGCAGCCCTGCCACTGCAATTGTCCTTTTGGACATATTGGATTATGAATAGACAATTAACAAAATTGTACAAAGAACTTGATCTAGGCACCATTATGATCTTGCCACGTTAT
The DNA here is from genome assembly GCA_900184695.1 of Betula pendula. Classification (NCBI taxonomy): domain Eukaryota; kingdom Viridiplantae; phylum Streptophyta; class Magnoliopsida; order Fagales; family Betulaceae; genus Betula; species Betula pendula. Next base: position 437,307 of record FXXK01000287.1, read on the forward strand.
CCCTGAGTTCTTCCATCTGATGTGGTAAGATGATGGCCGCAATGGTCCTGTTCCGCTTGTCTTCAGGCCAAAACGCACCCAACTTTGAAATTGGCAGGTGTGGGGTGCGAGAGTGAGTGTGATTTTAGCGTACGTGACATGAGCACATGGCGTCTGCTTTGTCTGTCTTATTAACATCATCATTCATCAGCCTTTGCATGCGAGCATCTGCAGTCTCAGATTTCTTCGTCGGTAGAATGCATGAAAGCCAATCGCTTTTGGCCTCGTTGCTTTGTCTTTTTCCCAATATATTCTCCATGCTGATTAGGATTTGTCTTCTTCCCCCGCTTTGAATGACCCACCCAACTAGCTAGGCTCCAATTTCTTTCCTAATCACTATTTTACTCTTCAAGTTTCATATAGCTAATAATTATCTTCTTTTACTCCAATAATTTTTTTAACAAATCAACCTTCATCTCAAAAGTTAAGTCCATAAAAAAAAAATATATTAGTTTAATTATTTAATTAATATTCTAACACTTTTATACGCAGGTAACATTGTCTGGTCTGCTCAATTTCATTGATGGACTTTGGTCGAGTTGTGGAGATGAGCGGATCATCGTGTTCACCACGAACCACAAAGAGAAGCTCGACTCAGCACTATTGCGCCCGGGACGCATGGATGTCCATGTTCACATGTCCTATTGCACCCCATGTGGATTTAGAATTCTTGCTGCTAATTATCTTGGGATTAAGGATCATGCACTGTTTGAAGAGATTGAGGAGTCTATCGGAACCACCCAAGTAACCCCGGCTGAAGTAGCGGAGCAGCTGATTAAGAACGATGACCCTGACATGGTGCTCAATGGATTGATCCAATTCCTCAAAGTGAAAAGCAAAGAAAACGAGGAGGCCAAGGCCAAAAAGTGTGAAACAGATCAAGAAGGTAAAGAAAGTACTCAAAGTGCACAAGAAAATGAGTGTGAAGGTAAAGAAAGTACTCAAAGTGCACAAGAAAATGAGTGTGTTAAAGGCGAGAAAGTAGATAATGATGAAAAAAGTGACAATTAGATTATTCCATGGATAAGAACTTGGAAATTATGCATTTCCTTCTGTTTTAATAGAGATCATCATCTCGATCTTATTGGAATGTTACATGGATGACTTCTTACAAAAATACATATGGCGCTTAAGAGGTCATTATTTAGTGATCCTTGTTTTGTTTTGAAGGAATGATTAATATCAAAGATTAATTAAATGATTAAATTTATTTTTTTAATATATAAACTTAAGTATTTAAGATAATCGGTGATTTGACATAATATTAGAACAGAAAAGTTCTGAATTTAAAATTTGTCTCTATCACCTGAATTCAGGGCTTAATTAAGCTTTTGAGAAATTATAATTTTTGTGACGCAAGTTAAGCTAGTTAATTGGCATAGGGGAAAGATAAATAAAATAGGCTAAGTAGCTCAAACATACTCGAGATTTGTTGCTTTTTTTTTTTTGGAGCTAAAATTTGTTGCTTTCATAGCTGACCTAGAGGTCCTCAAAACTTAACAAATTGAGGGTTTTTGGGAACTCTGTTTTTGCTTTTTCTTGTTGGGTCTCTGCCCAAGGGAATACACATGTACACTCTGCTTGGAGTTTATCCTAAATATGGGTAGTTTCGTCACTATATAGCATTATACTTTATTAGTTTTCGAAACCACTTTTTCACCCATACTTAACCTCGGATTTCATGCTACAATTAAATTGGCAGTAATAATAATATGTTAGCTATATTAAAACAATAAAAAGTTAGCTAGCAAAAAACAAAAAAAAAAAAAAAAAAAAAAAAAAGAAGAAGAAAAGAAACCTTTTCATACATATATACTAACCTTATAAGCTATTAAACGACAAAGCATTATTGTCTCACCACTTATATATAATTATTAAATGTAAGCCACAAAAGTCCAGACTTGATCAGTAGTATACCAATGGTGTTGGGATCCTTCCCCTTCCATGGACCATGCCGAAAGGTGGTAAAGCCATGGCCCATCTCGGTTTTCTCTATAATAGAGCTGCCTTGTGAATTCATGAAAAAAGATACTGACAGAGCATGCATGCTAGCTAAAAGACAAGAGATTGGGGAAAGCTCTAGCTATGACCCAATCGACATGACCAGTTGTTGTGATGTTATCTTTAGTACAATTCTGGAAATTGTTAGGGACATCTTGTAATCTTCATCATCTATAATGGAAAAGTTTTTCACCAGTTTGGTGCGATATCATGCGAGACATAACCTAAAGATATCCTTTTTAAAGGTGGGCCTAATTGGCCTATCAGTACTTCGTTGATTGTACCATTATCTTAACCTTTTATTATGATCGGGCGAGATATAATTTAAAATTTTCATTTTTAAAAGCAGGTCTAATCGACCCATCAGAACCTCGTTGACTGTGTTGTTATCTTAACCTTCTATTATGAGGACAAAGATCCTCTTCAGTTCACTTGAACTGAAAAGTATCCAGTCCTTTATAAGTGAAGAGCTTTTTTATCAAAAAAAAAATAAAAGGACAAAAATGCCCCTCACTTATAAGGAACTGGATACTCTCTGGTTCAATTGAACCGGAGAGGATCCAGTTCCCTATTATGATCGGGATTGGAGATTAGGGACCAAGCATGAGGTTGGACCCTGATCGCTCAATGGGTCCGCGTGATGCCAGAGCATTAATAGGAGCCCGGGTGACAACTTGGGCCTACCTGGTGGCCCATTCCCCAAGAGTGGTCATTCAAATCCCAAAGATGAACATTGCCAAAGCACCACACCATAGAACTCAAAGCCATTGGCGTGGAGTAGTATTTCTTCAAAAGAATAGTGTTATTCTTCAAAATTATTGAGAGTAATACACTCATTTCAAAGATATGGATGAAAGCTGCAACCATGCACTCAGAATCTTTAGTGCTCAGATCTGTTTGATGGACATGAGGTCCGGTACACAAGTACTAAAAAGGCAGCAATTCAGCATACTTGTGTTCACTTGTCCATTAATCATTCATGCCACAGATACTTTTTTTATTTTATCAAAGTTTTCTTTTGAAAGCACATTTCGCTGGCCTTCTTTAGGAAAAATTATTTAAAAGACTAGGAAACCCAAAAAAGAAAAAAAAAAAAGAAAAGTTCGTAGACTGTAGACCTCATGTTCTAATCTAAGCCATCGGTACTAGACAAAGACCCGGAACATCTTTCCAAGTCATCGCCCATGGCGTGCTGACGCATATAACTTGCAGGATAAGAAATGCAGTACAGTGCATTTCTTGGACTAACTATAGTAGGATTCCACTAATAAACAACAAAAAAAAGAAAACACTATAGTGGGATTCCTAAAGATTTATGAAATTTGTTGAAAGAGTTGCAATAAAGCGTCCATAAATATCAAAACACCCCCAACATTGAGAAAACCTTGAAACACACTTGGGTGCTCAAAGTTTGCAGCAATTATGTTTACCCCCAGAGACATGCCTTCACCGTCTTCATTATTCTCGGCCTATGCCTCCATGGCCGCCTCAATGATGCTTGTACGGTCGATGGCCAACGAGCTCATTCCCCACCCAATTCGTGGCTATGTCCTCAACACCCTGCGCTTCTATTTCAAGGCGCATTCCCCAAAGCTCACACTAGTGATCGAAGAAAACAGTGGCATGTCCCGCAACCAAGTGTATGATGCGGCGGAGATTTACCTCTGCACCAAGATTAGCCCCAACACCGAAAGGCTCAAGATCTGCAAAAGCCCCAAAGAGAAGAATCTGACAATCCGGCTCGAGAAGGGAGAGAAGGTTGTCGACTCTTACGAAGGGGTTGAGCTTAGGTGGAGATTTGTTTGCGCCGAGTCGGAGAAAACCAACCCCAATGATCAATCTCCGAGATCAGAAAAACGCTTCTTTGAGCTCACTTTCCACAAGATACACAAGGAAAAGATCTTGAACTCTTACGTGCCCTATGTCCTTGAGAAAGCCAAGGCCATCAAAGATGAGGAGAGGGTCTTGAAGATGTACACGCTTAACACTTCGCACTGTTATAGTGGAATCAAGTGGGAGTCCATCAATCTCGAACACCCAGCTACGTTCGACACATTGGCCTTGGAGCCGGAGCTGAAAAATGCTGTTATTGAGGATCTCAATAGATTTCTCAAGAGGAAGGAGTTCTATAAGAGAGTGGGGCGGGCGTGGAAACGTGGGTACTTGTTGTATGGACCGCCCGGCACCGGCAAATCGAGCCTGATTGCAGCCATGGCTAACCATTTGAAGTTTGATGTCTATGATTTGCAGCTTGCAAATATATTGCGCGATTCGGACCTGAGAAGATTGTTGCTGGCTACTGGCAATAGGTCAATACTTGTCATTGAAGATATTGATTGCAGTGTGGAGCTTCCAGATCGTCGGGCTGGAGATGGACGTAAGCAACATGACGCACAGGTTAGTAATTTTATATTTTATATCTTCTGTACGTTTCAAGCTTTTCCCATTAATTGCATACTACTTTCCTTCTGAATTTTGGTGTGATTAAGCCGGACCGGAATCCCTGCAATCAGGGAGGTTCTTGATGAACCTCTCACAATTGTAATCAAATAAGAATTGCAGCCAATTCCGACGATTAAGTCACTACAAAAGTAATTTGAAAAGTGCCATGACTAACTGCCCAGACAAAATTGCCCCATATTGGCCATATAATTGTGGGTCTAGACCCATTACATTATATGAGTTAAGAACTCTTTTCTGAAAAAACAATGGGCAGCAGTATAACTTTTAAACTTTTTGCACGTGCACTCTTTTCCCATGCTTCTTAATAAATTGTTTTAATTTGTGTCTTTTCATTTGGTGAATCTTTTGCTTTGATTACGTTAGTATTTCATTGGCAATTAACCAGCGTATGTGTATGGTTAATTAAACAATTCATTTCACCCCCAATAGTCCCCACCACGAGTACCATTCCTCTTCCTAAACACCATCCTTTCACTATCAAGCCACGCCAGAACCCTCCCATTTCCTGTTTATTACCTTCTCCACCATCAGATACAAAACACATAGCAAATACTTTTGAATTTTGATTGTTAGTGGGCACCACAGAAGGATCTTTATTCGTGTAAAGTTATTTTATCTGTCATAATTCCCACATCAGGTTTCTGCATTTACTTCAATTGACCAATGGTTTCACAAGAATTCCCTTCTTTGTCTTGGTCGCAAACCCCACACTGACCGTCTGACACATGACTAGCCTCCCAAGCAAATATCGGACAGCTCAGAGATAAGATTGAATCCGATCTGTATTTTTTGACCCAACCATTCAAGTTTGTAACTTTACTTTTCTCTTTTCTTTTTTCTCCTACCCTTTTTGAATTTGTAAAAGTTGAATATTCCTTCTTTTTCCAATGCCATGAGTCATGACAGCATGTAACAGTTCGCCCTTTCTCAGCCATAAAGAGGCCTATTTTAATGCAACATATAATTAATTATTTAGATTGGATTTTACAGTATTTAAGTATGTATATGCTACCAACGCTATTACATCATTTAAAATTTTTCAAAAATAATATTACATCGTTAAATATTGTAAAATTTAATTTGTACTATAAAATATTTCTTTTTATTTTACTTAAAATGAAGAGGATCCTATTCCAATGCTACAATCACTTCCATTTCACTATCTTCTTTACTCCCTAAGTAGCACTCCCACGTCAAAACAAAACAAAAAATTGCCTCCGTGTCACCCCAACCACCACAGAAAGACTCAGTAATTTTTTTTTTTGACTGACATGACAATGTTACATCGCACTGCCACATCAATAATTTTTTTGGGGGCTAATATGACTATAAGATTGCCACGTCAGAGAGTGTCTCTATCATTTTCCTTTGAATTTACTCTCTTGGACCCTAATTGAAAGAAAAGGTAATAATTGAACACCCAATCGACCACCATTATATACTAAACTCAATTTTAACTTTTTAAGATGGCGCAGCTGACCTTATCAGGGCTACTAAACTTCATAGACGGCTTATGGTCTAGTTGTGGAGATGAGAGAATCATCGTTTTCACCACCAACCACAAGGACAGGTTAGACCCCGCTCTGTTGCGTCCTGGACGCATGGACATGCACATTCACATGTCCTATTGCACCTTACATGGCTTCAAGCAGCTGGCCTCAACCTACTTGGGAATCCGCAGCCACCACCTCTTTGGAGAGATTGAAGACTTAATGGATACTACACACGTGACTCCAGCACAAGTTGCTGAAGAGCTAATGAAGAGTGAGCATGCTGATATTGCACTCCAAGAACTTATCAAGCTCCTTAAGCGCAAGAACTTAGAAGGCGATGAAGATGAGGAGGATGTGGCTGAGAAAAAAGCTGGAACTCGAGATGCGAAAAGGCAGAAATCAGAGAACAAACCAAGAAAATCTGCGAGGAACATTAGAGGAAAAGGCAACAGAAGAAGAAGGAAAATCATGTAATCAGCTGGCAGCTGATGTCTTTATAATCTAATCTATCTAGAATGATGTCAACCTAAATAGGTTACCAAGAAAATCTGGGAGGAACACTAGAGGAAAAGGAAACAGAAGAAGAAGAAAAAGCTTGTAATCAGCTGGCAGCTGATGTCTAATATAAATCACTAATCTATCTAGAATGATGTCAACCTAGTAAAATAATCATTGATTCTATATTCGGGTTTGATTTACTACTCTCCATTGTCTACTAAAGGCCACCTATTAATTCATCAAAATTGTAGTTTTGAAAGAAATTGGTTACCGCAGTAGGAATCGCCAACGCAAGCTTCATAAACTAATTCTAGTGTACATAAAGACTCGCTGTCTACACTTCTGGGCGAAATTTCTCGAATAAAAACATCAAAACTGCAAAAGAAAGAATTACAAGACCACAGGAAAATCCCAGAAATGCAATGGACCAAAAGGAAGCAACTTCAGCCAATAGATTTTGTTCGTATCCTCAGAAACAACAAGAACAATCAAAGGGACAAAGTGGGGTACCTCCAGCATCTGCCTTATTGATACCCAACTCCTCTTCTGTGTAGAGACCAAGACCATCCTTTGTCCTCTTTTTAGGCTGAGAAGGTGGATTCACAAACCCACCATCATTAGACCCTTTATCCTTGTTCTTTTTCTTCATCTTCTTAGGATTTCTAGTTGAATCTTCATTTGGCTTTTCAGCCTTTTCTGGTTCAGATTTCTTCCTCTTTTTTCCCGAAAAGATTTCATCAATCTCACCACTAGCCTTTTTCTGCACTGAAGAGGGTTTTTCTTCTTCAGCAACATTGTTTTCTTTCATTCGAGTAGCTTTTTTGGAAGAACTCTTTTTTGGCATTGGAAAGAACTAAAGCTGCAGACCCAGATATTAGTTTTGGTGAGAATTAGATTGCTCTGTTTGGTCTCTGTAAATAATTAGAGAACAAAGAGAGAAGGACAGATATGAATGTATTCAACTATCTGATAAGTCATCATTTGGGTTTGATCGATGCAATGACTTAGCCTAACGATACAAACTTCAAGTAGGACTCAATCCTGAAAACCGACTTGCAAAGATAGGATGCCCAAGAATTTATATATATTTGGTTAAGATTATATTTAAGCCTTGTTGAACATTTAGATCGTAACATACCACCACGCTCCGCAGCCGACATCCACGGCGGCCGGCGGCCCACACTATTGATACTCTCCAATAATAGTCTTTTTTCTTTTGGCGGCTCTACTCACCTATCATTATTCAATGACTTAATACTATGCCCACACATTGTACCAAGACATTTTAATCTAATCTATAAGTTGTCTCTCCATAAGTCAACCACAAAGCCACAACCCATTCAATCCCATAATCGACGAGCTACATCAGATTTTATATTCAACGTGGTTGCGGCTCTTATACCAAATGATACAAACTTAATGTAAAACTCACAATTGAAAACTGGCTAGCAAGGAGAGGATACTCAAGAGCTTATATACACATGGGTAAGATTGAGTAAGATTGAGTAAGATTGTATGTAAGCCATGTATAACACTCAGGACCATAAGACTTAATTAACTTTGAACCAATAATTTTTGAAACCGAAGCAAGATTAAAACCCAGAAATTTAGTTTCATATTCTTTCCCTCAATTTTTTTGTTTGTTCAGTGAGATAAAAAAAAATCGAAAAGCAAAGGACTTTGAAATTTCCATCTCAGAAAGCATAGCTCACAACAAATAAGATTACTGCCCTAATATTAGAAACAATCACACTTATTGATAAACGATGCAGATCACGAACAAACTAACGACTAGTTGTATAGGAAAAGGGGCTAAAAGGTAAAGATTTGAGAGTGCAGAATCGTATAACAAGAATGGACGCAAGAAAAGTGAGGATTAGGATGTACCTAACCTTTTGATTCCAACAAAGCGTGAGAAGCTCAGCTTCGTGTTTACAGAGACAAGCGACCGAGAAATTGGTTGTAGAAGAGTGGGGTTATGGTGCGGACAAGCAACCCATCTCAGGAACAGAAGCTGTCAATTGGGAAGACAATTTCCCACTCTGGAGCCGCAACTTGAAATCCCAGGCTTCAAGGGAGAATTATCTCAATCAAACAACTCAACGAGCAGACGGTGCGGGCTTTCACACAAAGTGCTTGGAGCCCCATCAAAATAATATGGATCCCCAACTCAAACAAAAAAAGTTTCGGCCCAAGTTTCTTCAGCCCATGAGATGCCCAATTTTGCATTGCAGGTCTTGCAACCTGCTAAAAGACACTTCCTGGGCTTCGGAATTCTTTCGGGCTTTGCTCATGGTGGCTCGGACTGCGACACCAAGGTCTCCATCAAATGGCGGCGCAAAGGTTACTTCGCCGGAGAAGGCAGGGGCGAAACCACCTTTTAGGTATTAGCTTTCCCAAAATATTAAAATAGTTTTCAAATTTTTAATTTTTATGATTTTTTTTTTCTTTTTTAATGAAATGGTAAAATTAATTTTCTATTTTTTATTAATTTTTATTTTACCCCCACTTATAACTCTAGTTATAAAGAGGAGGAAACAAAAGAAGCTATAAGGATATATTGCAAATTCTCGAATACCCATTAACCTAATTTTTAAAATTAAAATATAAAGAATTGATTTTAAATGACGCATTTATTCAGAAATATATTATACATGTTAAATTGCACCTTGTTGTAAAACAAATAAATTAAACACAAGAAACTATTAAATAGGCTGCTTCGAGGGAACTGTGACCTCCAAAATATAATAATATTTATTATGTTTGATAATATTCAAGTTTATATTCTTATTCATCATTATTCTCTTAAATAGAAGAATAGAAGCTACATATTACATTCATCTTTCTTCTTCTTTTTCCTACGTGCTTTCTCATGAAATGATTACGCCATCCCTTCCCCTTAAGAACTCCCTTTTCCTCAAGGAAGAATTCCGAGAATTGCGCCTGAATGAATTCTTTGTCCTCCCATGTGGCCTCTGGAGGAGATAGGTCCTGCCAATGAATCAAGAGCCCAATCTTCTTGTTCTTTACTCGCGCCTCCAGCACTGCTTGTGGCTTTGGGGACATTCGGTCATCTTCGAATACTTCAGGTAGGTGCGGCAAGATCATTTGGTGACTGCCCAGACGCCTTTTGAGCAGGCAAATGTGGAAAACAGGATGAATGCGTGACCCTTGCGGCAGCTCCAACTTGTAAGCAATATGATTAATTTTCTTGATAATCTTGAATGGACCAAAAAATCGAGCAGACAATTTTGCATTCTTACGCATATAAACTGACATTTGCCGATAAGGGTGCAATTTCAAGAACACCCAGTCTCCTTCCTCAAATTCTTCTTCGTGATGCCTGTTATCATACAACCTCTTCATTCTTTCTTGGGCTGCCTTGAAATTCTCCTTTAGCTCTTAACACTTGATCCCGTGCTAATAATTCATTTCCCACGGCCTCCATTCTAGCTGGTCCTGGGAGATATGTTAGTAATGTAGGAGGGTCCCTACCTTGTACCACAGCAAAGGGAGTGGTTTTGAGGGTTGAGTGCCAGTTAGTATTGTAAGTGTACTCTACCCAAGCCAACCATTTGCCCTATTCCTTCGGTTGAGCACTTGTAAAACACCTCAAGTACATTTCCATAGTGCGATTCACCAACTCAGCTTGCCCGTCAATCTGAGGATGGTAGGTGGAACTAAAGTTGAAGCTAGTTCTGTGAAGTCGGAATATTTCGGTCCAATATTGGTTGGTGAACGTAGGATCCCTATCACTGACAATGGTTTTGGGCATTTCATGGAGTTTAAAAATATTTTCAAAAAATACTTGCACAATACTTACAGCCGTATAGGGATGACTCATGGCCATGAAGTGAACATATTTGGACAATCGGTCTACCACCACAAAGATTGTTGTTTTACCTCGAGAGCTCGGTAGACCATCAATGAAATCCATAAAGATATCTTCCCATATTCTTTCAGGAATAGGGAGAGGTTGTAACAACCCCATTGGTGTGAGATTCTCACTCTTGTGCCGTTGACATACATCACAATCTCTGATAAATTTTTTTATCCCGTTTCTCATTCCTTTCCAATAAAAATTGGCCCAAATCCATTGAAAGGTTTTGTGATGCCCTTCGTGAAAGCCTCCATGGATTTGTTCCATAAGGGTGGTAAGTAGGGATGAATTTTCAGGAAGATAGATCCCGTCCTTATAGAGCAAAATTCCCTCGTTGTACTGCCAAGGGCCCAAAGCTTCACCTTCTTTAATTTTCTGGACGAGCTCCTGCAGTGCTGCATCCCTTTCCACTTCTTCATTGATAACCTCGAGCCAATTTGGAATCGGGCCTAATACTGCCACTAACTCCGCCCCATGTGATTTGTCCATCCCCTCTCCTACGGATTCCACCGAGTCTGAATTTTCTTCCTTCCCATATTATTATTATTATTATTATTTTTTATTTATTTATTTTTTTTTTAATCTCGGCGAGATAAGGCATTGGCAACAATATTCTCCTTCCCTTTTTTATATTCAAATAGAAAAGTCGAATCCCATCAATTTGTATAGCCACCTTTGTTGTGCCATGGTGGATTTTTTTTGAGACCATAAATATTTTAAGCTATGTTGGTCGGACCTTACCACAAAATGTCGCCTGAGGAGGTATGGCCACCATTGTTTTTCTGCCATCACCAAAGCCAAAATCTCCTCGTAGGTTGATAGCAAAAGTTGGTTCTCTTGCAATGCTTGGCTTAGGAAAGCTACAGGTCGCTCTTGGCGTAAGACAGCCCTATGCCCATGCTTGATGCGTCCCATTCTACCACAAATTCCTTGGTAAAATTGGGCAAAGCAAGGATCGGTTCCCGAGTCATAGCTTGCTTGAGTTTTCAAAAGAATTTTTTGTTGCCGTTGTCCGCGTAAAATCATTCTTTTTTAACATGCGGGTTAAGGGTGCTGCAATTTTTTCATAATCTTGTATGAATCTCCGATAGTACCCGATGAGCCCCAAAAATCGACGCATAGCCTTGACAGTCTTTGGTTTTGGCCACACTTTTATAGCTTTTACCTTCTCATAGTCGACCCCCACCCCATTGGAAGAAATCACATGACCCAAATATTTCTCACTCCTCCTTTTTACCTTTCATTGGATACCATGTTTTGATTTTGTAAACAAAGTGATGGTAAGTAAGAAGCTTGTATTTTGTAAAGAAATAATATTTTAATAATATAAAGAAAAACAATGAAAGTTATTGTAGAGTGTATTTAAATCGAAAAATAAAAAGTTGTTTTATTTCTTAAATTAAAAAAAAAAATAAAAATAAAAGAAAACTGCTTTGAATGCTAACACTACTTGTAGGTCGGTTGAAAAAAATCCATTGCAGTGCAAAATTTGTTACGCGTAACCTTACCAGCTGGGTTCCTTTCATCGATGTTCCCCTCCATCCTCCATCGCAACTAGGTTGCAAAAGACGACAAATAGAGCGAGCAACACCTTGTCATACTTCTTTAGTTTTATAAAGGTGGACCAAAAGACAAAGTATTTTAAATAAAATGAAAGTATAAATTTACTTCCTCACTAATAAAGTAACTGTTATTAGTTTTTTTTTTTTTTTTAATCAAGAAACCAGGGGTACAACTGGGGAAAAGGGAATTATCATCGGTTTTTAAATCTGACTTTTTAACTCTTAAAATTGTTCGCTTTCTCCCATTTAAAATCGTTTAAAATCGTTTTTTTTTTTCTTTCTCTTATTCACGGCATGAATCACATTGACAAAGTGGGTGGTAGAGCTAGCATGTCATTGTCTATAACGCCGCATGATGGTCGTGGGCCCAACAGTCAACGCCTACCGACTTGGCGGTAACGGTCTAAATGTATATTGTTGGGATGAATTTGATGAAATTACTTATTTTATCGAGTAGGCAAAATAACCTATATCGCCATGGTTTTAATCAATTTTCACTCATATTTAATCGTGTGAATGATGTCACGGTGAATATGCAGTCATGTCATTTAAATTTTTTAAAATGACATGATTTTCCCAAAATCAACTTTTGAGATTTTATGAGCTCTATAAAGTAGAATATCCTAAAAACTTTGGATGGCCAGTCTTAATTAATTCATCATCTTTGGTTTATTCACCAATTGGAAACCATAAACCTTCCAATATAAGAACCAGCCACTTTTTTTTTTTCCTCCGTCCTCAATAGGCTATATATAGCCCTATCCTCTTCCTTATATATAATAACGAGAAGTTGAGGGCCAAATTGTTCCCAAAACAAGAACCTTTAAACCAAGATTTTACATTAATTCTAGTTCTTCATCATGAAGTCTGTTCTTCACAGGCTTACCTCTTCGTTGAAGAGCATACCTACAGCATCATCATGGTTTGAGGCCTATGTAGCGCTCTCGACATCTATGATGCTTTTGCAGACTGCGACCAATCAATTCATACCGCCGCATGTTCGATCATACATCTTCACAACATTGAAGCGATTCTTCTTTGGTATTGTTGCTGATATCTCTTCTGATCACGTCACTCTCACCGTCAATGAGACCTGGGAGAATATGGGCCGTAATGAACTCTACGACGCAGTCCAAGAATACCTTCCTTCCAAGATCAGTCGTGCAAACAAAAACCTTAGAGTCGGCAAATCAGGAGGATCAGGTAATAAAATAGCAATGGCAATCGAAGGTGGAGAATCAATCGTGGATGTCTTTGACGACATAAAGCTGACATGGAGATATTCACATCAGGAAGATAAGAAACAGCAATCGTCAGCAAATTTATCTCACCGACAAACGGCCGTCGCGAGTCCTCAATTAGATCATGGAAGGCCCGTGTATGTGCTAACTTTTGATGAAAATGATAGAGAGAAAGTCGTGGATTCTTATCTCCCTCATATCTTGGACAAATACAACGCCATGAAAGAGGGAGAGAAGGTTTTGAAGCACTTCACGAGGACGAGTGGTTCGTGGCAATCATCCGTGCTAGAGCATCCGGCAACATTCGACACGCTTGCCATGGAGCCCGAGTTAAAGAAGGATATTCTCGATGACCTGGATCGATTCATGAGGCGGAAGAGTTTTTACAAAAAGGTTGGGAAAGCTTGGAAGCGCGGTTATCTATTGTATGGCCCTCCTGGAACTGGGAAAACGAGCCTGATAGCAGCGATGGCAAATTATTTGAAGTTTGATGTCTACGATTTGGAGCTCAGTAGTGTTCACTCCAATGCAGAGCTGACGAGATCGTTGCGTCATACATCTAATCGTTCCATACTTGTGGTTGAGGACATAGATTGCAATGAAGAGGTCCGGAATCGATCAGACGAATTCGAAGTTGCTCTTCATCCTCTACATCACACGTTTACCAAGGTTAGTGTGTCCAGAAAACATCCTAAAATTTATCGTTCAAAATTCATACATGCTCCGCATAAGATCATGTGTATTTGACAGAAATTCCTATAAATTAGTCTAATATGATATGTATTCCGATAAAACATGTAAGAAATTAAGCACATATTCTTTTTATTAATATTGTTAAAAAAAATATGTGAAAATGACATATTATTAAAAAAAAAAATGATTCTCGCATGCTACGGAACAATTGACAATTTATTAAACTGGTTTATAAAATTAGCTATAAGTCAATTTATAGCTAATTTATATCCATGTTCAAGTATGTAATGGTATATATGTTATTAGATGATGCATATATTACAACATCATTTAAAATTTTTTAAATAATGTGGTATTATATATATACACCGTGAAGTATAATAAAATAAAATTTCTAACATAAAATAGTCCTCCTTCTTTTCCAATTGTCTACACCAAATTTGCGATAATATTGGGGTGGCCGGTTAATAATTTAATGCAATAATACGGCTAGTGCTTTGGATCGACCGGTTAAATTGGAATTGACATTGTGATTGCAAGAATTCTCTTAAACAACTAATTATTTTAATCTTACTTGTCTTATTGCCTAATCGCCAAAAAGATAAACCTGACTAGTTAGTTTTCAATTGCACAAATTGCAGAATAGAACAATAATAATAATAATAATAACAATAAATTTGCACAAATTGCAAAAAGAATTTTAATTTTTTTTTTTTTCTACAAATGCTGTTTTTGCAGTTTACACTCTCAGGTCTACTAAACTCTATAGATGGTTTGTGGACAAGCAGCTCAGAGGAGCGAATCATTGTGTTTACTACCAATCACAAAGACCAAATAGATCCGGCATTATTACGCCCCGGTAGGATGGACATGCACATTAACTTGACCTTCTGCACTGTTAATGGGTTTCGAATCTTAGCCTCAAATTACCTTGATGTCCAAAGTCACCCGCTCTTTGAACAAGTTGAACGCTTGTTAGAGAAACTACAGGTCACTCCTGCAATAGTGGCAGAAGAATTAATGAAAGGTGATGATGCTGATGTTGTTCTTTCAGGACTTATTGATTACCTTGAGCGAAAAAAGATAGAAGGCGATGAAATGAAGGATGAAAATACAAAGGCCACTGCTCTGGATCAAATGAAAGAAGGCAAAAATTGATGACAAATAAAGAGTATGCTAGTAAGAAAGAGCTGAAAAGAAAGGCTTTGTTGCAGCCTTTTTCGATGCTAGTTTGATTATATATATTCTGGCTTCAAAAGGTCTCTTTCTGGAACCTTTTGTGTTGCCTCTTAAAGTAGCCTTAGTTGGCCGCTTTTGTTTTCTTGATGGGCTGAGTCGTTTATTTGACTTATTTTCAACGGTTTTTAGTTACTGCATTGATTTTGAGTTGTTTCAGGGTTGTTATTTGGGTTACCCTCCTATTTTATATTATGTTATGATGTAATTCCCCTTCTTCCCTTGAATAGAAAAAATAAAAAAAAAAAAAAAAGAAGAAAGAAGAGCGAAGAGATTATTAAAGGGTGCCCAATAATCTTACAATGAGCATATTTTATAATGATGAATTCTTTTAGAAACTGTTTTTAATTTATGAAATGATGAATATTTTTGAGCCCGATTAATCTTTACGAGATAACTCTATTTCATGCGTGTGGATTCCCTGCAGGATACAAGCTATTCAATTTGGATTTAGAATTCATAAGAAGTCTAGCATACTCTAAATCCTCTTTTTTTTTTTTTTGGAAAGGGAAGGGGATCAGGAATATTCTAAAGCAGAATGAATATTCCATTAGAAAAAGTAATAGTTATTTGTAGAGATAAAGGAGTGTGAAATGAAATAGTTATTTATATTCTTTAATTTTGTAACAACATATATATTCTAATTAAAATTGAACTAAAATTACTAAAAAAAATTTCATTTATTTTTTATTTGTTTAAAGCTCAAATAAACTCTTTTTTTATTTTTATTTTTTAAAAAAGTTGAATATGTGGGTGGTCAACCACCCCAATGGGTGGCTGGCCACCCACAGCAAAAGCCGAGTGTGGCCGCACCACTTCCAACAAGCATCGGAGGTGGCTGGGCCACCCCCAACGACGCTTGGGGGTGGCTACGACCACCCCCGAGGGGCTCTGGGGGTGGTTGCAGCCACCTCCGATGCTTTTCGAGGGTGGCCAACGCCAGCCCCGGCTCTGTAGTGGGTGGCTAGCCACCCATTGGGGTGATCGGCCACTCACAGCTTCAGTATATTTGATTTTTTTTATTATTATTTGTTGAAAAAAACCTTGTCTATTCGTGAAGGAATGACCATTTCTCTTGGTAAAGGAATAATTAATCTTATGTGAAGACCTATTCATAAGAATAGGTCCATACCAAATAAAAAAATAAATATCTTAAAGGAATAGTCATATATATTTCATTCCAGGCCTATTTCATGAACCAAACGGGATCTAAATCCCTTTACTTGGTCACATATATTATAGAGAATTAGCCTACTTAGCACAGAGCTTTCTAGGGTTTTTTAAACGGCGAAAATCAGTGTATAAATGCCAAAAAAAACATTTCTTGGAGTTTATATTCTGACGTATTATAAGGGTCGAGTTTCCGTGGGTCAGGCGTTGGATTTTATTGTGTTTAATAAACGCCAATAAAAAATCTAAAATTTGTTGACGTTTTTGGAAGCGTCGACAATTTGTTATGGCGTTTAATGCAAACCCCAAGAAAACAATGTTTGGCATTTTTTTCAGACGCCAAGAAAACTATTTCTGGCGTTTGAATTTTTGCCATAAAATAATTCTTGGCGTTTAACTCAAACGCCGAAAATTTCGTTTAATTATTTAAAAATTTTGGAAATTTTTTATAACCAGTTAATGCATCCACTAGTAGAAGAATACACATGTTCATTACGCTGTAAAGCAATGGAAACTTCAGAAACTTTCAGGGTCAGAATTCATCCTTACATAATCAGAAATATCATACCGAAAAAAGCAGTAAAGTCATTAATCACAACAAAAATACACTAATAATATTTCGATTAAGAAGTCAATTGTAAAACAAGAAAAAAAACTTGTGCTAAAATTGTTCATCTTAGCTTAACCCCAATGTCTACTGGAGAGGAAACAAAGGTCATCAAAAAAGAAATTCTGATGTGCAAGGATGAGATTCAGGTAACAAAATTTTAGGCATCGCCAAGTACTCCTTTGTAAATCTTTCTCTGGATCTTCTTCATGTAGAACTCGAGCTCTTTGCCTTCCAAGATATTAGATATATCTGTTGCAAATCCAGTTCACATAACAGTTAACGTACTGCTTGATCTTAAACAAAAACAAAAACATAAAACAAAAAACAAAAAAACAAAAAAACATTTGAGTCCAAGCCAAGAGGAAAGAAACCATGGTCCTTCCTCCATCTGGGCGAATACAAGCCAGCCAAAACAACCAATGAAGCACTCAAATAAGAAATAACCGCCAAATTATATACTTTCAATTTTCATAACTTTCACTTAGGGAGTTGAAAATTTTTGTCCATAACCAATTAATTAAACATGGCTTCACCAAAATACTTACAACCCAATAAGTATATAGAAACAAGAATTATAACATTAAAGAGTACCATCTAAACACTTCTATGTATTCCAGAAATCCTTTATGAAATTAAATTAATATATATTAAGTCAAAGATCCATTAATCTTCACCCCCCATAATCCTTCAAGAACTAAGGGAAAACTAAACTTATCAGTCAAATTCTCAGAAGTGTAGCTAAGAATTAGCTCAAACACCACTGACATGGCGCCAAACTAAATTAATGAATCAATTAAGTACTCCAAAGGGTTCAAACATGACTTGTTTCAATAATCCTAACTAAACCAGAATTGAAATTTTTCCAACACTGTATATATAAAACTAAAGGATTTGAAGCGACATTTTCTAAACAAATTAATACCCAGAACAGGATTACAAATTATACTCCTCAAATAAATAAAATAAAAAAGAAAAAAGAACCATGGTGGCTACCTAGTTCTTTTAAAAATAAATAAATAAATAAATTGGAAAAAATCCACATACCCGCTAAATTACTACTCAATTGAAAATGTTTTTTCCAAACTACTAAATAATTGTCAATGTCCCATCTAAGGATGAAAATACCCTTAAGAAAATATAAAAAAAAAACATTTTGTTTTGTTTAAAACACAACCATTCATTTGGCCAAATTCATTTTTTTAAAAAAAATAAATAAAAAAAGTATAAAGATTTTCATTTTTTTTAAAAAAAATAAACTACCACTTAGTTGGACAAATTTCATTTTTTTTTTAAAAAAAAGTATAAAGATTTTTTTTTTCTAAAAAAATAAACTACCACTCAATTGGATTAAAATTAAAAAATATATAAATATTTTCATTTTTTTTTAAATATATATTTTTTAATTTATAAGGGAATTTATGGTTTATTGAAAAATTTGTAGGCTCATTTTTATCTTTTTATTGGCATTGAAGAAGACATTGACAATTATTTGATAGTTTGAAAAGAACATTTTTAATTGAATAGTAATTTAAATGGGGTATGTAGACTTTTCAAAAAAGGAAAAAAATTATTTAAGGAGCACAAAGATATTTTCAGACCTTATCTTTTAGCTACTTAAATGAAAAGGCTTACGGAGGTCTCCGATCTAAAATATAATGAGAAATAAGAATAAGGCCTTAATTTATCAAATTGAAAAATAGGGTCTTAAAAGTAAATTGACCAAAAGAACATAAGAGTCCAGACGTAATTTCCCTAAAATCAATGATTGAGATCTTATGAGCTCTATAAAGTTGAATATCCTAAAAAATTCGGAGGGTCTTATAGCATTTTCAACAAAATAGTCAAATCTTTATTAATTGCTAAATTTAACTATTATGAATACTTTTTCTTCTCCAATTGAATAAACCAAAAATTAGCTTCTTTTTTTTTTTTGGGAGATAATTTAAAATTTAAGGGCTCTTTATTAACACTTTAAAAATTTTTTTTTTTTTAATTTTCTTTTCCTCTCCCTCTTTCTTTCACTCACTTTCTTTACCTTTTTCTTTCACATTCTCTCTAATACAAAATATTATTTTTAAAAAATAGATAGTAGAATAGATAATTTGTTAAAGTGTGTATAAAAAAATAAGTAATTAAAATAAATATTTATATTTTTTAAATAACTATTTTGACCATCCTTACCTAGGATGCTCTTAATTTATCATCTTTGGTATATTTCCAATTTTTACCTTGAAAATCATAAACCGTCCAATATAAGAACCCTCTTTTTCTTTTTTAATGTTGCTTTTTCTTTTGACGATAAAGAAACCACTTGCGAGTCCATCAAAAGGCTTTGAAAGTTGAAACCCACAACTTTGCGAGACAATAATAATAGACGCAAGACACATCATTGTACGTACGTGCAATAATTGAAAAACACATCACACTACAATCTTTCCACGTCCATGCACGCGGGGTGATGCACGGATGCAGCAAGCGGTGGAAAGTATATATATAGACTTTCGGCGAAAGAGATGGAAAAGGCTATCCTATCCAGAATTCAGTACGGAATTTTATGGAGGATGACAAGGACGAGTGTTACAGAGGAGAATTTTAGGCCTATACTTTTTCTTTTTCTTTTTTTCCCCCGAGTCCTCCATAGCTCTTTTCTCTTGCTTATATAATTTGAGGGCCAACAACAAGGCTAGTGTGACCATATTGTTCCCAAAACAAGAACCTTTAAACCAAGCTAGATTTTACATTAATTCTAGTTCTTCATCATGAATTCTGTTTTTCACAGCTTTACCTCTTCTGTGAAGAGCATACCGACAGCATCATCATGGTTCGAGGCCTATGTAGCCCTCTCCACATCTATGATGCTTTTGCAAACTGCAACCAATCAATTCATACCACCGCATGTTCGATCATACATCTTCTACACATTGAAGCGCTTCTTCTTTGGTACTGTTGCCGGTATCTCTCACGTCACCATCAATGAGATCTGGGAGAATATGGGTCGCAACGAAATGTATGATGCTGTCAAAGAATACCTTCCTTCCAAGATCAGCCGTGCGAACAAGAGCGTTAGAGTCGGTAAACTAGGAGGAGGTAAAAAGATAGCAATGGCAATCGGAGATGGAGAATCTATCGTGGATGTATTTGACGGCATAACGCTGAGATGGAGATATTCACATCAGCAAGATCAGCAACAGCAACAGCAATTGTCAACAAATTTATATCATCAAAAAATGGTCGGGAGTCCTCAATCAGACGCAAGGCCCATGTATGTGCTAACTTTTGACGAAAATGATAGAGAGAAAGTCATGGATTCTTATCTCCCTCATATCTTGGACAAATACTACGCCATGAAAGAGGGAGAGAAGGTTTTGAAGCACTTCACGAGGACAACTAATTGTTCATGGCTATCATCCGTGCTAGAGCATCCGGCAACATTCGACACGCTTGCCATGGAGCCCGAGTTAAAGAAGGATATTCTTGATGACCTGGATCGGTTCATGAGGAGGAAGAGCTTTTACAAAAAGGTTGGGAAAGCTTGGAAGCGCGGTTATCTATTGTATGGCCCACCTGGAACTGGAAAAACGAGCCTGATTGCAGCTATGGCAAATTACTTGAAGTTTGATGTCTACGATTTGGAGCTCAGTAGTGTTTACTCCAATGCAGAGCTGATGAGATCGCTGCGTAATACGTCTAATCGTTCCATACTTGTGGTTGAGGACATAGATTGCAATAAAGAGGTCCGGGATCGATCAGAAGAATTCGAAGATTGTCTTCATCCTCCTCCTCTACATCCCATGTTTACCAAGGTTAGTGCGTTCAGAAACATAAATGCTAGTCAGCATTTTTAAGTAGTATTTATTTATTTATTTATTTTTAAAAAATATAATTAAGTGAATATTAATATGCCATATAAATAAGAATGTTTAGAGAATGCTACTTAAAAATATGACATGTGTTTTATGCTTTCTTATTAATGCTATTAAAAAAATAATTATAAAAATTACATGATATTAAAAAAATATGTAATTCTCACATGCTAAGGAAAACTTAGCAATTTATTAAATTGATTTGTAAGAATTAGTTACAAATCAATTTATAACTAATTTTTGTCCATGTTCACGTATCTAATAGTGTATATATTACCAAATTATTTAAAAGTTTAAATAATGTAATATTATGTATATACACCATTAAATAAAATAAAATAAAATTTTGATTATAAAATAGCTTTTGAAATAAAAAAGATCATGATCCACATTCGGGTGGTTCATTACTTGGTGCACTATGTTGTAATATACTTCCCTAATTTTTGCTTCTTCTTCTTTTCCAGCTTTCTACACCAAATTTGCGATAATATTGTGGTGGCCGGTTAATAGTTTAATGCAGTAATACGGCTAAGTGCCTTGGATTGGCCGGTTAATTAACTTGGAAGTGACATTGTGATTGCAAGAATTCTCTTTAAACAACTAATTATTTTAATCTTACTTGTCTTATTGCCTAATGGCCAAAAAGATAAACCCTACTAATTAGTTTTCAATTGCACAAATTGCAAAAAGGTTTTAATTTTTTTTTTTTTTTTTCTATAAATGCTGTTTTTGCAGTTTACACTCTCAGGTCTACTAAACTCTATAGATGGTTTGTGGACAAGCAGCGCGGAGGAGAGAATAATTGTGTTTACTACCAATCACAAAGACCAAATAGATCCGGCATTGTTACGTCCCGGTAGGATGGATATGCACATTAACTTGTCCTTCTGCACCGTTAATGTGTTTCGAATCTTAGCCTCCAATTATCTTGATGTCCAAAGTCACCCACTCTTTGAACGAGTTGAACGCTTGTTAGAGAAACTACAGGTCACTCCAGCAGTAGTGGCAGAAGAATTAATGAAGGGTGATGATGCTGATGTTGCTCTTTCAGGACTTGTTAATTACCTTGAGCAAAAAGAGATGGAGGGTGATGGAATGAAGGATGAAAATACAAAGGCCACCACTCTAGATCAGATCAAAGAAGACAAGATTGATGACAAATAAAGAGCATGCTAGTAAGAAAGAGCTGAAAGAAGGGAGAGTAATTAAAGGGTGCTGTATAAGCTTACAATGAGCTATATTTTATAACGATGAAGTCATTTTAGAACCTGTTTTATCTTAATGATGAAATGATGTATTGAGCCCGAATTAATTTACGTGTAAACTCATTTCATTTGTGTGGATTCTCTGCAGGATACAAGCATTAAATTTGGATTAAGAATTCATAGGAAGTCTAGCATACTCTAAATCCCCTTTTTAAAAAAATAATAGTAATAATAATAATAATCTAAGGGGCACAAAGATATTTTCAGACCTTATCTTTTAGCTACTTAATGAAGAAGCTAAGAGTATTCTCAGCAGTTTTTTTGTTATTTTTCTTAAATTTAAGAAATTAAATTACTTTTTGCTTCTCTATTTAAATACACTCCACAACAATTCCCCTTAATATTTTTCTATATGCTTAAAATATTATTTTCTGCTTTTTCTTTTATTTTATTTTATTTATTTTATTTTTTTTCTGTCTTCCCTACCCTACCACGTACTGCCCTCTCTTTTCTTTTCCATCGACTTTTCTCCTTTCACCTCCCTTGCTCTGTTTCTTCCAAGATCAAACCCACAATTTCCCTGTACCATTAAAAGCAAACACTCGTCAAAAGCAAAAGCCATGGTCTTTCATAGCCATTGACAATATATGGATACATGCAAAGATCCAGCAAAAGCAAAAGCAAAAGTACTATGGGTTTTACCATGGGTTTAACTAGCTGATCCTCCTAGCCATGGTGGCCACCAACATCCTCTCCCTCCCGGCCACTACCAGCCCCTCCACGAACCCACCACTACCACCACCCATCAGATCTTCTTTTCCACTCCCACCTCTCCCCCATCGCCACCGCTTGCCACAGCCACCAGAATCTCCTCCATAGGTCGTGGGTGCTGCAAATTTCCAAGGCGGCCAACTTGGTGCTGCGTCTCGGCTTCGACGTCAATGGCAGGACGGGGACTTTTGCAGCCTCAACTGGTGGAGACCCATGACGGCAATGGAGTTCTTGATAGAATGGGGAGGTGCTTGAACGAAGAAGAAGAGGTAGTCACGGGTGATGGTGTATCGGGAGGCGTGAGAGGAGAGAGAGTTTCAATTTTTTTAAATTATAATATTGATTGGATTTGTTATAGTTGAACCTAATGCATTGAGTTTAATTGTAACAAACTCAGCCTTTAAGAAACTAGTAAAAAAATTGATGTAGACTATTTTTTTATGATTTTTTTGACTTTTTTTCTATATTTAGATAAGAGAATAAGATATAAGACATCTCTTGTGAATGCTTAAACAGAGGTCTTGAATCTAAAATATAATGATAAATGAGAATCAGGCATGAATTTATCAAATTGAAAAATAGGGTCTTAAAAGTAAATCAACCAAAAGAACATAAGAATCCTGACCTGATTCCCTAAAATCAATGATTGAGATCTTATGAGGAAAGTTGAATATCCTAAAAACTTTGGGGGGTCTTAGTCCATCATCTTTGGTTTATTTCCAATTTTCACCTTGAAAATCATAAACCGTCCAATATAAGAACCTTCTTTTTTTCTTTTCTTTTTTTTTTTTCTTTTTTTCAATCCTTAATAGCTCTCTTCTCTTTCTTATTCTCATATATAATTAAATTTCTAATAACGAGAAGTTGAGGGCCAACAAGAAGGCTAGCATTTTTTAAAAATAAATCTTTCATACTTTCATTAAAAAAAAAAAAAAAACATCTTGCTCAGTAAAGTTTCCCATTTTATTATATATAAGAGAATCAACAATTGGTTCAACTTTAATTTCTATTACCTATTAATGTTGCCTTTTCTTTTGATGATAAGAAACCACTTGCGAGTCCATCAAAAGGCTTGAAAGTTGAAACCCACGGCAAAATGGCCGGTTCCGACCAGAAAGAACACAGCAACGTTTTTCCCATTGTACGTGTTGAAATATTTGAGGAATAATATAAAATACTAGAATAAGAGAAGAAGAAAGAGAGAGAGAGAATAAGACATAAAGAATTGTGGATGATTCAGTGTTAAACACTTACGTCCACCACTATGAAAAGCTCTTAGGGCTACATTGTACTTATTGACTTATTTTTTGTCTATAATACAAAGGTCTCTATTTATAGGGTATACGATAAATATAAGTATGGTAATCAAATCTCTCAAATTTAATTATAATCAACCATAAATAGAGAATATTACAAAATTACCCAAATATGGAATATATGAAAAATATAATAGCATCCCCCTTCAAACTCAAGGTGGAAGATCCTGTAAGCTTGAGTTTGAAAATAGAAACGGAATATAAATGCAGCCAAAGTCGGTAGTTAGATCAAAGCGGTGTCAACGATAAAAGTTGAAAGTGATGACCGAAAAACTAAGACAATCTATTAACAAACCCAAAGCCGCAACTGACAATGATAGAAGAAATAACGGAAACTAGCTGTCAAATCCCATAAAGGGTCAAACCACATTATGCCACTGCCGAAAAACGGAGATAATCTGTTAAAAGACTCAAAGTCGCAACTAACAATGATGGAATGAATAAAAAAAACTAGCCGTCGAATTTCGTGAGGGGCCAAACCACATTGTGCCAAGATTCGCCAATGAATTGCGCCGCATATCACAATAAAATAGGGCCAAATATGAATCCAAAAGATCCGACTCCATGCCAAAATTTCAAAAGGGATCAAACTTCTTCTTATTATTTTTTTTCTCACGCCTTGCATCTTTCTCACCACACAAACCAAACCTTCCACCCATCTGTACGTACCAATCAGTACTTACTTGTAGGGGTGTCAAAACGGGTTTGCGAGTCGGGTTTGGATCAACCCGCTTGACCCGCCAACCCGTTTATATTCGACACGAACACGACCCGTTTGTTAAACGGGTCAACACGACACGATTCGTTATTTTAACGGGTTGATACGACATGACCCGTTTAACCCGTTTAGTTAATGGGTCGAATCGTGTCAACCGGAAACCACCCAACTCGTTTGACACGATTAGGTATACGGGTCAAACTTACCCGACACGACCCGGAATAACTCTGTTTTTTTTTTTTTTTTATAATAATTAAAAAATGATGTATATGAGAGGCATAGTATTGAGTTTAGATTCCTGAAAAACTGAAAACAGATTAGACAAACACCACTTTTCATAATCTAAGTACAACTAATTAATTTAAATTAGAAAAAAAAAGGAAAGAAAAAAAAAGTGGTGAAGTAACTGAAAGGGGGGTGGGGTGGGCAATAACATGAAAGTTTTAGTTATTTTACAAGTAATTCTCAATGGCCTTCGGTTTCTTTCCTTGGGCCCAAATATTCCATGTCCAATAGATTAGTAATCGAACAGGTCTTCAGAAATTTTGATATTTGTTGCTGCTCACTAGGATCAATTTGAGCAGGCAGCGACAGGGAGAGGGAGTGTTCCTCTCTTTGCTCCAAAGTCTTGCCCATAGGCTTCTTCTTGTAGATCCTACATAGAATGGATAAAGAAAAGTTCTGATAGGGGGCTGATTCATATATAACTGGTTCGATTCAGGTACAAAATGAACTAATCAGTTGAATATTGAATCCAGTTATATTTATGCTATAATTTTCTAACACAACTTATGTGTATGTACCTTTAATCAGCTTTTACCGCTTTATGTTCCAAAATTAGGTGCCAAAATTAATAAATTCATAATTCAAATTTCATCATTAAAGATTATTAATTATCAAAACAGATCAAGATTGAAAAAAAAAAAAAAAAAACCCTCACAGATTATAACAGGATCTGCTTCAGGATAGTTAAACAAAACAGTAGCATCAACTTAATTCATTTTTAATCTCTAACCTAACCTATAATCAAGAATTCAAGATATCATATGTAGTTCTCTTACAAAAAATATATGACGAATCACGTTTTCAATTATCCAAGTTTCGGTTTAGGATTGTTTTCAAAACCATTTTCATGGTTCATGGTTGCACGAGTGAAATGCTGGTGCTTTAATACTTCGGAGAACAAGGGTAATTAGTCAAAAATCATAAGTAAGATATACATAAATTCATAATCTACCAAAAGATTTTGAGAAAATAATGACATTTTAAGTCCAAAAGCTATTAGGCAACGAAAAAAAGCCCAAAAAATATGTCCAGAAAACATTTTTAGCTTCATATTTTCATCTAGAAAATTATTTCCTGGGGAAAAAAAAATAAAGTATTTACTGTTTACACCTAAAATCTATTCATCTCAACTTTATCATTAATATTTTTCAATAAGAAATGATAAAAATGAGTTTAGAAGGGTCAAACGGATAGAAATCCAAAACTGGAACCAAAATCAGCCAAACCAAAATCAGATCATACCTATCAACCAATTTCAAACAATTACAGATCATACCTATCAACCAAACCAAAATCAGCAGCCCCGACAAACAAGTCCTTTATAATAGACAAATTTTCTAATTTAAAGCCTCAATTAGCCATCAACACCACAAAATAACAAAAGCTTCAAAATCTCAAACACAAACCTTAAATTCGGACCTCATCAAAAATTTCACAAATCATTAAACTTTAGAGCTTTAAATCCAATGGGTATAAAGAAAATCATAAGAAAATGTTAGATTTTACCTTATAGCTTCACGTTCTTCACGACGTTCACGTTGAGGGTTGACGGACTCGAGAGAGATGAGAGATCTACGGGCTTCGAGAGAGAGAGCGGCATTCGTGGGAGTGACAGGCGTCGACGTGAGGACGGCGAGATGAGGCGTTAGCGACTCGGCGTGAGGACGGCGTGGCAGCGTGGTGACTTTAGTGAAGAGTGTGAAGACAGTGAAGTGTGAGATGTGAATTTGTCATCTGTGCGTGGTGAGAAATGAGAATGACAGAATGTGTGAAAGTGAAAAACTGAAACGCACGGTGAAACCAAACCGGTGACGTT
>FXXK01000287.1:470516-507773 GCA_900184695.1 Betula pendula
AGAATGCAGTGTGGAGATATGCAATTGCATGAGCAATCTGTCTTGCAATCTTTAACCTGCTTTGCCACACCATGGGTGTGCCTTGTCGTCGAGAGATATAAAGTCGATCGGAAAGGACTCCATTTTGAGCAGATTCATACACTAAAGTTGGAATTGAAGTCTCGAGACAGCATCCTACCAATTTTAGAGTATTTTTGTGAGTGCTCATCTTTGCAGAAATAGCTATATCCATTGGGGCCATGTCCTTTGTGGGACTACCTTGTTTATAACTCTTAATGGAAAGTATTCGGCCTTCAAAAGAACCCTTGTGGAATGTAAACTCCTCCTCTTCGTGTAGAATAAGGCGATGATCAAAGTTATTCGTTGCCAAGATAAGCTCTTGATAGGAGAAGGTGCGGATGGGAATAGGCCTGCCATTACAAAAGGCAACCAGCTTCTCCAATACAAGGCCTCCATTCTCTATAAATGCTCTCTCTCTCTCTCTCTTTTCTGCCATTCTTAACAAATGGTCTTTCTTTTTCTCTCTGATCTGATCCCCACTCTGCAGGGCTTGAATGGGGCCTAACTTTAATACCCTTTTCCTTAGCGTGCACGAAAGTACGTAGAGGGAAATTTCGTGGAAAGTAAGCGAGCCTTGTATGTCAATGGTGTTTTCTAGCCTTTATTGGACTTTCTGGAGGGTCCCGGCCATTGATAAATAGCAACAGACCTGGCCGGGGCAGGAGCCGCAGAGATGCAAGGAAGTTTCTGTGTTTCTCGAAGATGCTGCCTTTACTTCAAACTTTCAAACCGTGCGGTGCGGACCAGTTCTAGCTAGTTGACCTGTAGAATATGTCCTTGGGTTGTCATATTCGAATCCGAAACTTGAAGAAGTCGCATGCTTGTCGCTGGATCTAATAATAGAAGGATGGTTATGAAAATTCAGTCCCACTCCGGAGATCAAAGAAGATGAAGATTGGTGACAAACAAGTTATTAAATTTGGATTTAGACTTTCTCTAGCATACTTTAAATCCCTTGCGCTTGCGCACGCATAATATTATAGAGAATATGCCAGGTGTTCATTGTTCATGAACATTGTTTCAATAATCCTAATTAAACCAAAATTGAAATTTTCCAACACTGGATATATAAAACTAAAGGATTTGAAGCAACATTTACTGAACAAATTAATAACCAGAACAGGATTACAAATTATACTCCTCAAATAAAAATATTTTCAGACCTTATCTTTTAGCTACTTAATGAAAAGGCTAACGGAGGTCTCGAATCTAAAAATATTGAGAAATGAGAATCAGGTCTAAATTTATCAAATTGAAAAATTAGGGGATCTTAAAAGTAAATCGACCAAAAGAACATATATAAGAGTCCTCATGACGTGATTTCCCTAAAATCAATGATTGAGATCTTATGAGCCCTATAAAGTTGAATATGCTAAAAACTTTGGAGGGTCTTAGTCCATCATCTTTGGTTTATTTCCAATTTTCACCTTGAAAATCATATACCGTCCAATATAAGAACCCTCTTTTTTTTTTTTCAATCCTCAATAGCTCTCTTCTCTTTCTTATTCTCATATATAATAACGAGAAGTTGAGGGCCAACAACGAGGCTAGTCCGAGTTAACAAACGAAAATACATAGTATTTTGCAATATGATGAACGCTGGTGACCTACTATTTTTTAAAAGTAAATCTTTCGTACTTTCATTAAAAATCAAGAAAAAAACATCTTGCTGACTAAAGTTTAACACTTTATTATAAGGGAATCAACAATTGGTTCAACTTTAATTTCTGTGAGCATTAATTAGAATGAAAATAGTGAATGCACCTATTAATGTTGCTTTTTCTTTTTTGATGGTAAGAAACCTCTTGAGAGTTGCTAGCTCCCTTTCTTTAAAGCCAACATATTAAGGCTTGAAAGTTGAAACCCACGGCTAAAAATGGGTTCCGACCAAAAAGAAAAAGCAACGTGATAATATGAATTTGCAATTGGTGACTCTAGGAGACAATAGACGCAAGACACATCACATTCCAGTGTCGGGACTCGGGAAAATTAAGCACATCAACCTGTACAATATTCTTTCCCCGTCGACGCTAGTCATCACGGAGTCGGATGCAACAAAGCAGTGGGGGTACTTTCGGTGAAAGAGATGCGCTTTTTTGTTTTTCCATAAAAAACCTGTACAATCTTTCCCCGTCCACACGCTGGTCATCACGGATGCAACAAGCAGTGGAGGGTATTTTCCGTGAAAGAGATGGAAAAGGCTGTCCAAAGAAGGGATAAGGACTTCGGGGTAGAATGAAATTGTTTTTTACTCCGTTCGTTTGAGTATAAAATAATTTTCATCATAAAATTATTTCAAGAAAATTATTTTTCAGTCAAAAATATTTTTTGGTATTTGGGTCATTTGAAAAATCATAAATATTTTTTATATTTTCAATCAATTATATTAATCTATAAAATTTATTTTTTATTTACAAATTAAAAATATTAATATATTATATTAATAAAATCTCGCCAGGTGATCAGGTCTTGGTAGGCTCCCGACCAGGTCTAGGAGGGTTCAGACTAGGTCACAATTGGGACCCGACGATATCCTGGGCGAGTCCTGGTGATGTCCTGACAGGTCCCAACAATGTCTTGGGCGGGTCCCGAAAATGTCCCGGACAGATTCCAACGATGTCTCAGTTGTGTCTCGACGATGTCCTAGGCGGGTTTCCAAAATGTCCTGGGCGAGTCTCAACGATGTCCCGAGCGAGTCTAAAAAATGTCTCGGGCAAGTCTTGGAAATGTCTCAACGATGTTCCGACCGAGTCCCTGCGATGTCCTAATCGGATCCAGAAAATGTCTTGGACGGGTTCCAGCGATGTTCCGGGTAGGTCCCAACCAAGTCTTGGCAATGTCTGGAGCGGGTCCCGACGATGACCAGGGCAGGTCCAGCAATGTCTGGAGCGAGTCCCAACGATATTCTAGTTGGGTCCTGACCGAGTTTATGCGGAATTTGGTGATGTTTTAGCTGTGGTCTAACGATTTAAGAATATGACATTCAAATTCGAAAAATAGTTTACGGTTTTAAAAAAGAAAAACTATTTTACGGAAATTAAAGAAAATTTTTCGGTCAAACTAAAAATAGTTTCGGTTGACTCGTATTTTTCATCCCACCAAATATCACAAAACACGAAAAATAATTTTTAAAAATCTTTTTCCTCTAAACAAACAGAGCCTTAGTGCTGCAACAAAAACGAAAATTCAATACGAAATTTTAATATTTTATGGAGGATGATGACAAGATCGAGGAGCATGGGCTTGCTAGAAGGTGCAAGACAATGAGAAGTATCTGGGTCAAACGGCTATGGTTACCCCACGCTCAACTGGCTATAATTGAGTGGAAAGCATTTCTTTAATTTTGAACTTTTTTATTTTATTTTTATTTTTTGGCGTTGTTAATGTGTTAACAACTTACATATTGAAACTGACTCAAAAAAAAAAAAAAAAAATAAAAAAAAAAAAAAACTAAGGCCCCGTTTGGTTTGCGGAATAGGTCATGGAATAGAATGACTATTCCTATGGAATAGTCATTCATTTATTTGGTAAGAGTCTATTCATAGAAATAGTTATTCCTATAGGAATATTTATTCCCTTACGAAGAGGAATAGGTATTACTTTTAAAAATGAGAGGAATACATATTCCTTTCCTATAGGAATAGAATTGTTGCAGCATGTTCTCATAAAAGCTCCTCATACTCCAACATCAATTTTTTTTTTTTTTTTTTGAAACTATTTGGTGATGTGCTTTTCATTTTTTTTAAAATAAAATAAAATAAAATTGATGGGTGAATATGATGATATTGTTGATATGTTTTTTTTTTTACAAAAAAAAAAAAAAAAAAAAAAAACTTGACAATTTTTTTTTAAAAAAAAATGAACAAAAAAACTATGAACTTTTTTTAAAAAAACTGGATAGTTTTTTTTTTTAAAAAAAGTTATAGTATAACGGTTTTCATTTAAAAAGTAAAGAAGAAAACGTCCTTAAATTATATTTCTATTATAAGGGTATTTTAAGAAATTTGATTGCAATATGATTCTATTCACCAGCATATTCTACTATACTAAATAAAAGAATATCTATTCAGTGTTCTATTCCATCGTTACAACCAAATTAAAGAATATGAATAACTATTTCATTCCACATTCTTCTATTCCAATGAATAACTATTCATTTTCCTAATGGAATAGTCATTCCGCAAACCAAACGATGCCTAACATATTGAAACTAGGAGGTAATAATAAATATGAATTTTATTTTATTTATTTTATTTATTTATTTTTCTTTTTTTCTTCTGACTTAGGATCCGTTTGAAATTTGTGATTTTAAAAAATGCGATTTAAAAACGTGATTTTTGAAAACGCGCGTTTGTCAAAATCGCAGTTTGACTTTTAAAATCACTGTTTAATCTTTAAAATTCAGCGTTTTCAAAAAAATATCCCCTTATCTGTAATTTAAAAACGCAAATTTTCTGCATTTTCAAATCGTAATTTTTTAAAAACGCAATTTCTAAATAATCCAGTTTTTACGATTTAGTTTACATCGCATTTATTGTCTAGGACGTCACAATCTCCAAGCCTAATAAATAATTCAAATGAGGAATTTTAGGCCTATTCTTTTTCTTTTTTCTCCCCGAGTCCTCCAACAAGAAGGCTAGTGTGACTGTGTGAGTTTTACCACATTGTTTCGAAAACAAGAACCTTTAAACCCAGATTTTACACTAATTATAGTTCTTCATCATGAATTCTGTTCTTCACAGCTTTACCTCTTCGCTGAAGAGCGTACCGACAGCATCATCATGGTTCGAGGCCTATGTAGCCCTCTCCACATCTATGATGCTTTTGCAAACTGCGACCAATCAATTCATACCTCTGAATGTTCGATCATACGTCTTCTCAACATTGAAGCGCTATTTCTTTGGTGCTGTTGCTGGTAGCCCTTCTCACATCACCATCAATGAGATCAGGGAAAATATGGGTCGCAACGAACAGTATGATTCTGTCAAAGAATACCTTCCTTCCAAGATCAGCCGTGCAAACAAGAGCCTTAGAGTCGGCAAATTAGGAGGAGGTAAAAAGATAGCAGTGGCAATCGGAGGTGGAGAATCTATCGTAGATGTCTTTGACGACATAAAGCTGACATGGAGATATTCACATCAGCAAGATCAGCTACACCAACCGTCGGCAGATTTTCCTCGTCAAAAAACAGTCGGGAGTCCTCAATCAGACGCAAGGCCCACGTATGTGCTAAGTTTTGATGAAAATGATAGAGAGAAAGTCATGGATTCTTATCTCCCTCATATCTTGGACAAATACAAGGCCATGAAAGAGGGAGACAAGGTTTTGAAGCACTACACGAGGACGAGTGGTTTATGGCAAGCATCGGAATTGGGGCATCCGGCAACATTCGACACGCTTGCCATGGATCCTGAGTTAAAGAAGGCTATTCTCGATGACCTGGATCGGTTCCTAAGGAGGAAGAATTTTTACAGAAAGGTTGGGAAAGCTTGGAAGCGCGGCTATCTATTGTATGGCCCCCTTGGAACTGGGAAAACGAGCCTGATCGCAGCGATGGCAAATTACTTGAAGTTTGATGTTTACAATTTGGAGCTCAGTAGCGTTTACTCCAATGCAGATCTGATGAGATCGTTGCGTAATACGTCTAATCGTTCCATACTTGTGGTTGAGGATATAGATTGCAATAGAGAGGTCCGGGATCGATCAGAAGAAGTTGTTGATCATCGTCGTGTAAAACCCAAGTTTAAAAAGGTTTGTGTCCAATATACATCCTAAGATTTTTTTTGTTCAAAATTCATATGCATTAATCTCTGTTTCATGGTCAAATTAAAACTTTACCTAAATTATTATTTAATAGTATATCTATTGTCACATGATGCATATGTCTAAATATTATTTAAATTTTTTAAATAAATATGACACTATATACACTATAAAATAGTTTATGAAAGTAAAATATTAGGCTTATAAAATATTATATAAAAAAAAATTTCTTACAAAGTAATGTGACACAACATAATTAACTTTATCAAAATTTATGCCATATCACTTTGAAAAAAAAAATTGTAAAATATTTTGTAACGTTAGTTTTCTTCAACTTCTTGAA
This sequence comes from Betula pendula, assembly GCA_900184695.1. Taxonomy (NCBI): domain Eukaryota; kingdom Viridiplantae; phylum Streptophyta; class Magnoliopsida; order Fagales; family Betulaceae; genus Betula; species Betula pendula. Next base: position 476,683 of record FXXK01000287.1, read on the forward strand.
ATATAGAAATATCATGATCTTTTGGTGGTTCTATTTTCCAATCATCCATCTCCCTGACTTTTGCTTCTTTTTCCATCAGTCTACACCAAATTTGCAAAAGTATTGGAGTGGCCGGTTAATAATTTAATGCAATAATACGGCTACTGCTTTTTTTTTTTTCTTTTCTTTTCTTTTTTAAAGTATACGGCTACTGCTTTGGATCCAGTTAACTTTGCAAGAATTGACACTGTGATTGCAAGAAATTCTCTTTAAACAACTAATTAAATTCGAGTAAAATGATTTAATGTGTTTTAAGTAATTTTTTATGTTAATCATTTAGGTTATGTTTGGTACGCAGAATAACTATTTTTGGAAATAACCCTTATTAAGAATAAAAAAAGAGTTGAGTGAATTAACTTTATAATAATCATTCTCATGTTCATGAGAGAATGGTTATTCCTTCAATTGAGAAAACATTCATTCCTCTTGAATTAAGAGAAATTGCTATTTCCTTAATTGAAGGAATAATCATTTTTTCATGGCTATCGAAATGACTATTCTAAGACTAATACATTTCACTCATTATATTCTTAATAAATGTTATTCTAAGTAATAGTCATTCCGTGTACTAAATGTGTTCTTCAAATATGTCATGTCGGCCAATGTGAGATGAGTGAGATAAATGGATATAAAAAGAAAAGAAGAAAAAGAAAAAAAAAAGCATTACTCTTTATTTTAATCTCACTTGTCTTATTGCCTAGTGGCCAAAAAAGATAAACCTCACAAATTAGTTTTAAATTAAACATTGCAAAAGAGTAATATTATATACTCTATTTTTATTTCAATTTGTTAATGTGACACTGTCAAGTACTTATTGAATCTTTTCTTTTTTATTTTAACAAGAGTAGAGAATTGTTTGGTAGTGCCATATCAACAAAATATAATAAAATATGGTATAGAGATATCATCTCTAATTAATTTTTTTTTTTTTTTAAAAAAAAAAAAAAAAAACAAATGACACTAGAGTGTTCGAGGTCAATTAATCGAAGATTAAGTGAATCATTGTGCTTTTTGTCTTGTCGCTTATTTATATGCTTTTTGTACTATTTTTGCAGTTTACACTCTCAGGTTTACTAAACTCCATAGATGGTTTATGGACAAGCAGTTCAGAGGAGCGAATCATTGTGTTTACTACGAATCACAAAGACCAAATAGATCCGGCATTGTTACGTCCTGGTAGGATGGACATGCATATTAATTTGTCTTTATGCACCGTTAATGGATTTCGAATCTTAGCCTCAAATTATCTTGATGTCCAAAGTCACCCGCTCTTTGATCGAATTGAATGCTTGTTAAAGAAGCTACAAGTCACTCCTGCAATAGTGGCAGAAGAATTAATGAAGGATGATGATGCTGATGTTGCTCTTTCAAAACTTGTTAATTTTCTTAAGCGAAAGGAGATGGAAGGCGATGAAATGAAAGGTGTAGAAAATGAAAATGAAGTCTCACTTCATAGATCAAAGAAGATGAAGATTGAAGTTGTAGATGAGTATTAGGATGAAGATGAGGATGCGGATGAAGACTAATGCCAAACAAAGATTAGACTAGTACGAAAGAGCTCAAATAAGGGAGACTAACCCTACAATCTTATTGTGATATATATTTTGTAAGGATGAAATAGTTTTAAAACCTATTTTATCTTAATGACTTCAATTAAATTAAAAGATGGAAATGATGAATTGAGCTCGAATTATAAATCCCTTTACGTACGCGCACATATATTATAGAGAATATGTCAGGTTATTATAGACAATTTCTTATCGACTGAACCAGTATTTTAAACTAAAATTCAAACTAAACTCAGACAAAATGAAGATGTCAAGGGTACACAAACTTAGATTTCTAGTGAAATGAGGCTCAAAATCAGGCATAAAATCGAGTACAAAAATATAATATAAAAATTAACCCATGATGGGAAGAGGAACTTAGATGGGCCAAGTGAGAAAATAATCATGCCATGGACCTCTCAATTCGCCTAAGTTCTTTTGTAACATCCACCATGGTCGGCCTTCTCTCTCGATCGTCCTCTATGCATGTTAAAGCTAGCTGCCGCACAGCTTGCAATTGTTGCTCCACACCAACGCCTCTTTCCTCTGTTAGGATTGCAGGATCCCCAATCTCATTTAAAGCATGGTTTCTCATATAATTTACCATGCTCACATTGTTTTCAAAAGATAATTTCGATAGATCTAAAGCAACTTGTCCAGTTAAAAGCTGAAAAAGAACAATACCAAAACTATAGACATCAACTTTCTCTGTTACCAGGCTCGATTGGGAATACGCAGGGCATAAGTAACCAAAAGACCCACGCACCAGATCTTCCACTGCAGTTTCACCCTCGGGAATTGAGATGGAATGTAAAAAACCTGTGAGTTTGGGAACATCATGCTGGTCTAAGAAGATATTTCCCGGTCTTATATCTCTATGGATGATGGGTCTGGAGAATGCAGTGTGGAGATATGCAATTGCATAAGCAATCTGTCTTGCAATCTTTAACCTGCTCTGCCACACTATGGGCGTGCCTGGTCGTCGAGAGATATAAAGTCGATTAGAAAGGACTCCATTTTGAGCAAATTCAAACACTACAATTGGAATTAAAGTCTCGAGACAGCATCCTACCAATTTTAGAGTATTTTTGTGAGCGCTCATCTTTGCAGAAATAGCTATATCTGTTGCGGCCATGTCGTTTTCGGGATTACCTCGATTGTAACTCTTAATGGAAAGTATTCGGCCTTCAAAAGAACCCTTGTAAGATGTAGACAACGAGTCTTCGTGTAGAATAAGGCGATGATCAAAGTTATTCGTTGCCAAGATAAGCTCTTGGTAGGAGAAGGTGCGGATGGGAATAGGCCTGCCATTACAAGAGGCAACCAGCTTCTCCAATACAAGGCCTCCATTCTCTATAAATGCTCTCTCTCTCTCTCTCTCTTTTTCCGGCCATTCTTAACAAATGATTTTTCTTTGTCTCTCTGATCTGATCCCCACTCTGCAGGGCTTGAATGGGGCCTAACTTAACTTTAATACCCTTTCCCTTAAGTACGTAGAGGGAGATTTCGTGGAAAGTAAGCGAAGCCTTGTTTGCCAATGGTGTTTGTTAGCCTTTATTGGACTTTCTGGAGGGTCCCGACCATTGATAAATAGCAACAGACCTGACCGGGTCACTTAGGAATTAAGGCAAGGGGCAGGAGCCGCAGAGATGCAAGGAAGTTTCTGTTCTTTCTCGAGGATGATGCCTTTACTTCAAACTTTCAAACCGTGCGGACCGTTTCTAGTTGACCTGTTGAGTTGAGGAGCAATTAACGATCGCATTACCATAATGTCCTTCGGTTGTAATCCGAAACTTGAAGTGGCATGCTTGTCGCTCGATCTAATAATAGAAGGATGGTTATGTAAATTCAGTCCCACTCCGAAGATCAAAGAAGATGAAGATTGGTGACAAACAAGTTTATTAAATTTGGATTTAGACTTTCTCTAGCATACGCTAAATTCCTTTGCTAGGCGCACACATATTAATGATATTATAGAGAATATGCCGGGTGTTCATTGTTCATGAAACTTAGGGGCTAAACTGTGTGAGGTTATTTACGTAAGAGAAATGCTACAACATTTTTTGATATTTTTTTTTATTTTTTTATTTTTAAAATAATTATTATATTTGTAGTCTTCATATGTGACTACACATGAGAATCACAAATTTAATAATAATTTTAATATTGTTATTTTTTAAAATAATCATTAGATTTGTAGTCTCTATATATGACTACATATAATAATCACAAATTTAATGATAATTTTACAAAATAAAAAAATAAAATATAGCATTTCTTTTTATATAATCCGAAATGATTCTTTGCTATCCACTCATTTATTTAGTGGAAAGAGTGCAATCTACCTAAGGAAATTTTCTTTTCTTTGTTTTTCCTTTTATTTTCTTGAGTGAAAAGAGTTAGGGGTAGGTGGTCATCCTATAGTATAATAGTACGGATAATGTTTAAAATAAGTTGTTTTTATCTTATAACTGTCTCAATCGTAAATGTAATAAAAAAAAAAAAACTTAAATGAATACTAAATAATAATAATCAAGACAATATCCCATTTAAATTTGGATCATGTTCAGGGTGCTACAATTTTCATAATTCTTAAAAAATTTATGTGACAATCAACATAATATTTAGTATATCAACTACTAACTAATTAATTTATTTAGTGCATCATGGATTATAATTTTTAATTGTTTAGTAATTAGTGTGGTAAGCGGAGACAAAATTAAAATTTCTCAGGTCAAATTTAATTTGATTGGCACTGAGCTTAATTTATATATATATATATATACTTAATAAAAAAAATTAAAAGAAAAGTTGAAAATCAAAGGTGGTAATACTACTGTATCCCCAGCGCCACTTTTCCTGACCCTGATTACTTGGGAAGGCAAGGGGGAGGAACCACAGAGATGAAAGGATGTTTCTCTTCTGTTCTTTCTAGATAATGCAGCCTTTCTTTTTCTTTTTTTAATTCTGAAGCTGCACTTACTTCAAACCGTGTGGACCAGTTCTAGTTGACCTGACGAACAATTAGCGATTGCATTACCATAATGTCCTTGGGTTGTCATACCCGAATCCTAAACTTGAAGTGGGCATGCTTGTCGCTGGATCTAATAATAGAAGGATGGTTATGTAAATTCAGGTCTGAAAACTTGAAAGAGGATGGCTTCATTGGCATGAGCATATAAGCTTGATCATTAAGGATCATCTATCCTTGAAGCTCCCATTCATCAATACTACTAGGGCTTCTGCAGTAGAAAGATTGTTAACAGTCTGTTTGATCTTTGTTCTGTGAGATACTGGGCATCATTGGAGAAGAGTTTAAACTGCGAATAGAACCCAATTGTAAGTTTAACGTTCCCTGATTGCTTCGAATTTGTTCTTTTCGGTTTTGTTCTTCTTTCAATTAAATGTTAAAAGCATGATGAAACAAGTTTCTTAGAGTTATATTTGAGTCTTTCCCTCGTATTTTGCACTGTGTGTTGCATTCTTGATTTGGAAATGTCATATTTAGATTGCCGAAAGACTTGTAATATATTGCTCGGTTTGTTAAAATTTTTGTTTTCTGTCTCTTATTTTTTGTAAATTGAGAAAATCTGTTTTGATTGATATTGTATTGACTTTATAAAGAACTTTACTTTCCTAAACTTATATTACATGTGCAGAATAAACTAAAGATAAGTAACAAATATTCACAACTAAAGTACAAATTACAAAACAGAAGTAAAACATAACATAAGTCGTGTGAGCAGATGAGGACTTGAAGAGTTTGATTTGCAGACTCAAACTTCTTCACAGTGTTGGTCATGTTGAATTCTGGTTGTCTGCTATAACATTTAACAATTTTTTCTTCTCAAAACTAAAATATTAACAAACAATTCAAACACAAAACACTCATGAAAACACAAATACAGTTTTTACTTTAATGTCACATCAAAATATTTTTTTAAAAAAATAAAATAAAAAAATAAAATTCAAAACACATTAACAAACAGAACATTGCGTAGATATTTTTGAATCTTGCCTTTTGGGGTTGGGAAACGTATTAGAGAAGGAGATTCTTACTGCGTATCAGTTTAGTTGAGGGAAACAACTTCATAAAAACAATTTGTGGATCAAAAAAGGTATTTACTTTTAGTAGATATTGTTAAAGTATTAATTAAATAATTAAATTTACTATTATATATTAGTTGAAGCTTTTGGGATTAGTAATGATTTAAGATATGAATGAACATTTATTCAAACCCAAGAGAGAGAATTTGGATACTAACAAAAAAAAAAAAAATGACAAAGGAATGCTCCAATTTCTATGTAGTTGCCTAGCTTGGGAAGGTTATTTCTTAGGCTTACCAGAACAGATTTAATCTCTGACATCTTCCTTTATAGTATTTAGCAAACTTACTCGTTTCCATGATTTCCACCACGATTCCTTGCATTTCTTTCTGGCCAAATATAGTAAATATGAGCTGGCCAAACTAGCTACAGCAGAATAGCTTGAAAACTCTTACCCTTTACGTTCGCACTAGCCCACTATTAGTTCCACATCCATGCTCCTATCTCCACATTAATTGAGCATAATTCTGGTAAATGCTTCCAAATTCTTTTAGAAAATATACGATTGTAAAATAAGTAATTTATGCTTTCCAAGATTCTTCTATGAGAACTACAAATAGCATCTCCCATTATAACCCCATTGAAGTATAAAACCTTTGTTGAAAATCGGTTAGCCAAACTACAAAATATGCTCTGGAATAGATCTTGGATGCCATATCAGCTTATGTCGTTCAACTCTAGGCAATGCTAATTTGATAGCATTCCAAGCAGCAGGGCATTGATATTTTTTGGTATGACACATTCTTCCTGAGATAACCTGATCTCTGCCATTCTTGACTGGATTTCATCAATTCTTTGTATTTTTATTTGGATTTCATCCATTCTTTGATGATTCTTACTATAGTATTTCCATTAAATGTTGAAGACTTGCCTTTCTTATTATTTTTCTTATAATGCTTTGCCAGGCAAAGACATGGTGGATGCAGTAGTAAGCGTTTTCTTGGAAAAACTGCTTAATGCTCTTTCAGAAGAGAGCCGCGTTTTAATCGAATTCAGAGATCAGTTTGAAAGATTGCAGAGTGAGCTCCTATTAATGCAAAGCTTCCTCAAAGATGTTGACAGGCTCAAAAGGAAGAACCATACTCTTCGTGGGATCACGGTCAATTTGCGAGAGCTGATTTTTGAAGCTGAAGACATATTAGCGGATTGCCAACTTCAGTCAAGGGATAATGAACTCTTTTCCACTGGTTGGTTAATGTGCATCTATGCCAAAAAGGTTCCAGGTCAATATCAGACTGGAAAGCGCCTCAAAGAAATCAACGAGAAAATTACCAACATCAAACAAGACATTGCATCTTATTTTGGTGTCTCATTTTCAAACCAACCACATCTCATATATGGATGCAATGACTTATCCCAAAGATGGAGCTCGCCTGTGTACGATCATACGCAAGTGGTAGGGTTGGAAGGTGACACGAGGAAGGTAAAAGATTGGCTATTTGAAGCAGATGGTGGTATACTGGCAATTGGAGTTGTTGGCATGGGTGGGTTGGGAAAAACCACCATTGCTTTGAAAGTTTACAATGATAGAGAAGTAGAGGGACACTTTGAAAGAAGAATGTGGGTTTCTGTTTCACAAACTTTTAGTGAAGAACAGATTTTGAGAAGCATGTTAAGGAACTTGGGAGACGCTAGTGTTGGGGATGATCGAGGTGAATTATTGAGGAAAATAAACCAATATCTCCTAGGGAAGAAGTATTTGATTGTGATGGATGATGTGTGGGGCCAGGACTTTGCGTGGTGGGAGAGAATTTTGGAAGGATTACCTAAAGGAAATGGAAGCAGTGTCATTATTACTTCAAGAATTGAGAAAGTTGTACAAAAGATGGGAGTGAGGGAAAACAGAATCCATTGGCCTAAGTTTCTCAGTAAGGATGATAGTTGGTTACTGTTTCGGAAGATTGCATTTGCAGCAAGTGAAGGTGAGTGTAAAGACCCTGAGCTAGAGAAGATTGGGAAGGAGATTGTAGAGAAGTGCAAGGGTCTTCCATTAGCAATTAAGGTAGTTGGAGGAATGATGCTTTGTAAACCATCTCGATATCATGAATGGAAGCGAATCTTAGACCATTTCCGTGCTGAATTAGCAGAAAATGATGATTCTGAGAGAGGCTTGAAGGCTTCACTACAGTTGAGCTATGATGAGCTCCCACCTCACCTGAAGTCATGTTTTCTTTGTTTCTCTCTTTACCCGGAGGATTGTGTCATTAGCAAAGAGCAGTTGGTCCACTGGTGGATTGGAGAGTGTTTTGTCCCACTGAGAACTGGTAGATTAATAACTGAAGCCGGGGAAGATTGTTTCTCAGGATTAACAAATCGATGTTTGATAGAGGTTGTTGATAAGACTTACAATGGGACGATTTATACTTGTACAATTCATGATATGGTTCGTGATTTGGTGATAAAAATCGCAGAAGATGATGCATTCTTTAAACAAGATGGAACAAGTTGTCGCCATTTGGGGATCACAGGCAATTTGGATTCGAAGCACCTTATTGGCAATCAAAAGTTAAGGGCTTTGTTGTCAACAACCAAGACTGCTGAAGTGAACAAGATTGCATCCGACACTGCCAAAGCACTTTGCAAGCCTGATTACTTGCGGGTACTTGATGTATCCAAATCAATCTTTGAAACATCCCTCTCAGGTATTCTAAATCAGATTGGTTCCCTTCAGCACTTAACTTACCTTAACTTAAGCAATACTCATCCATTGGTTCAATTCCCACCATCACTTGAGAAGCTTGGCAACCTTCAGATTTTGGATGTAAGTTATTGCCAAAATCTGAAAATGCTTCCATCTTATATTGTGACTTTTAAGAAGATGAAGGTGTTAGATGTGAGCCATTGTGGCTCACTTGAATGCTTTCCCAAAGGCTTGGGAAGGCTTTCAAACCTTGAAGTATTGCTGGGGTTTAGACCTGCAAGATCAAGCCAAGTAGAAGGTTGTCGCATTGGTGAATTGAGAAATTTAGCAAAACTCAGGATGCTGAGCATACAAATAACTCGAGCTGATGAGATTGGAGATAATGAGGTAAATGCAGTGGTAAATCTCCAAGAACTGCAATATTTGTCCATGAGTTGCTTTGATAGTGATGGTAGCGACCTCATTAGCAAGGTTGATAAACTCTTTCCTCCACAACAACTCCATGAGCTGTGTCTCCAATTTTATCCAGGAAAGATCAGTCCAATGTGGCTCAACCCCATATCACTTCCTGTATTAAGGTTTCTCTCAATTTCCTCTGGTAATATTGAAGAATTCCATCAGAGGTTTTGGGGGGATGACAATACTGTCTGGAAGATTGAGGCCTTGATGTTCGAATCTCTCTCGGATTTAGCAGTGGAGTGGTCGAAGATGCAACAAGTTATGCCATCATTAAGAATTGTGAATGCGAGTTGGAGTCCAGAGTTAGAGTCTTTCCCAGTTGACGATTCTGGGTTCAGAGGTGATGTCTGGAAGAAGGGAGAGCATAGAAGCTAAAGCTAGAACAAATGCAAGAGAAATGTATCTGATGTATTATTGTTGATTATGGCACTTGAAAATTTTCTGTTTCTTAATATGATAATTGTTAAGCTTGTAAGTTATATGGTAATTGTTATGCTTGTAAGAAATTGATTTCTTTTTTCTGTTATATGGTAATCGTTATATGCCACTTTTAATGAAAGAGACTCATTGTTCAATATGGCGACATTGGTGTCAATGATATGTGATACGTATACTCATTACGTTTTCGGATAATATAAGCTAGGACGAGTGTATTCTCCTTTTCAGTTTGGGATAATTTGTAGACTGCTGATGCAGATTCCATTTTTCCGAGTTGAGGAGTGAATTGGGACACCAATTAGCTAGAAAAAGTAGCAATATGAAGTTGAGGTTTGTGGCATTTTATTTCCTACTATGATTTTTGGGATAATTTTGTTATTGAGACTTGCACCTCTTGTGCTACTTGGGATGGTCACACAGCCACCCACGTGGTTCAAATAGTGGCGCAGCCACCTTTATATATATATATTTCTCTTTTTCATTTTTTACTAAATTATTATTATTATTATTTAGAGAAAATGTTAGATAAATTTATGAATAAACGCAATATTTTAATTTAAACTCCAACTTTTTAAATTTTGATTTTAACTACATAACTTTTGGCAAAGTTTGAAAAAGGTCCTTTTGTCAAAATTAATTGAGTTTGTTGTCAAATTTTGAAATTTTCGTTAGTTAATCCGCCAAAACGATGCCATTTAGTGGAAAAAAAAATTTTAACTATTTTTTTCAAATTTATATTATATTTTTCTAAATTAAAAAATACACAAATGCAAGGGGTGGCCTGAGCCACCTCCCTTGGCCAAAGTGGGTGGCCAAGGGGAGGGTTCGGCCACCCCGAAATGGCTATTTGAGAGCTGAGCTGGGAAGGCAAAACGACGAGAGGGTTCCCCAGTTTAATATCATACAATACGACGCCAAGCAGTGAAACAATTTTGCCGGGAAACAGCTCTCAGAGACGTTGAAAAAGGCGTTTAGTTAGACCCGTTAGGTTTTGAGCGGAGTGGCCTCGCATTTCGCCTCTAGCCCTCTCCCTCTCTCAGCAATAACAGCTAGCGAAATCCAATGGCGCTGAGACTAGGTCAAGATCATATTCTCTCGCGCCTTGCGCGGTCGTGTTTGTACCTCATTGTATCTCCGCCATTTTCTAACCGACGCTCATATTCCTCAGAATTACACGCTCTTTTATACTCAACTTTCTCTGCCTCCCCCCAAAACCTCCCTCAAGGATTTGGATTTTTAGGTAAAAATTACAACTTTATGTTTTATTATATTCTTTTTCATGTTGTTGTTGAAGAATTGGAGATAGATATTGTTTGATTGCGTGACTTTTTTCTTTTTTTCTAAAAAAGAAATGTTTTGGTGATGAAATATTGGTGGGAATGTAGGCATTTGCGCTAGGGCTTCGGTGGTTCTGGCAATTTGTGTGATATGAGTGCTTGATTCTTCTGCCCTCTGTTGCGTCGAAGCCGATACAGCAATTACTTACTGAGTGACACCATGTCTGCACCACTTTCTCCTAAACCAGGTAAGCCCAGTTCGAAATCTTTTCATGTTTAATAGCCAAAGGATTTTGTTGCCTGCTGATTGCACAAATACATTTATATTCATATGCTTTGATATGCCTGATAATGAAAATAGCAATGATAGGAAACTCTTTAATTTTTGCTATTTTGTTACCTCATATATGGTGGTTATATATAATGAATGTTTACAGCCCATGAAAGATCTGATGTTGAAAACTTCGATGAGGAGAAGAGGACTAGAATTGGGTCTTTGAAGCAGAAAGCAATCAATGCCTCCACCAAGTTCAGGCATTCGCTGACAAGAAAGGGTAGGAAAAGTAGTAAAGTCATGTCTGTTGAAATCGAGGATGTGCATGATGCAGAGGAGTTGCAGGCTGTGGATGCTCTCCGTCAAGCACTTATATTGGAGGAGCTACTGCCTGCAAAGCACGATGATTATCATATGATGCTCAGGTGTTTTTTTTTTGTTCCACCATCAGTTTTGTTGATGAATGTTTATGGTTTCAGTTTTACTACATGGCTATAGATAAACAAAATCTGTTTATAAAAAAGTACAGGAAAATGAATTTTTTTTAAAGGAAAATATGGATTATACAGATTCTAAACAATATGTTCATGTATGTATACTTCTGTCAGATTAGTAAATTATCCTATATCTCATTCTTCTAAGCTCACAGTTGCATATAACTGCACTGAAATCAATGGAAACTGTTGCCAGAAGATTATACATCTAAGTTAATATTTGAGAGTGCCATTGGAAGTAAGTGGCATGCAATGAGTAGTTCATGAAGATTAATTCCACGAAAGAGGAGACGAACATAATGGCTGTACTTCTTTTGGAGTAAAATGCCATTTTTTTTAAAAAAAAATTTTTATCAAGCAATTTGGAAACTTTGCCTTTTGATTCTACAGATTCTTGAAGGCCAGGAAATTTGATATTGAGAAAACAAAGCAAATGTGGTCTGACACGATCCAGTGGAGGAAGGAATTTGGTGCTGACACTATTCTTGAGGTATTTATTGCAGAAATGGGTGGCTGAGGCCATAGATTCTTCAAAGTTTTTAATTATTTATTTGCTTTCATTTTTTGATCTAATTGTTCTTTCTTTTCTATCTTCAAACAAGAAGTTTATATTCCCAAGTGTGCCCCACTGGCTGAGCTGCATTCCTTTTTTCTTTTCTTATCCCTTTTTCTAAAGGACTTTGAATTTAAAGAAATCAACGAAGTCCTGGAATACTATCCCCAAGGGCATCATGGAGTAGATAAGGATGGACGACCTGTGTACATCGAGAGATTAGGCAAAGTAGATCCAACCAAGCTGATGCAGGCCACAAACATGGACCGCTATGTGAAATACCATGTACGAGAGTTTGAGAGGACATTTGATGTAAAGTTCCCAGCTTGTTCAATTGCAGCAAAGAAGCACATTGATCAAAGTACAACCATCCTGGATGTGCAAGGAGTGGTACGTGAGAACAATAATCACAAATTAGGTAGCTGTAATTTTTTATACAAATGTAACTAAAATATCAATCATCATGTATCTTTGGAAGAAAGATGAAAATCAGTCTTCAAAAGATGCAAAAAGTTCAAGTAGTATTCACACTGAACATGAACCCCCCCCCCCCAAACAAAAAAAAAGATCTTGTAGAGCACAAATAATGAGAGAGAGGAGAGAGAGAGGGAGAATGTTTTGCAAAGCTATCTTGATTTTTTTTTTTTGGATAATGACTATCTTGATTGTAAATCAATGCCGCAGGGACTGAAAAATTTCAACAAAGCAGCCAGGGAACTTATTTCTTCCCTTCAGAAGATTGATGGTGACAATTATCCCGAGGTAACGTCTTTCTGATTTTTTGTCTATGTTAGTTGTATTTATACCGAAGATAACAGGACTATTGTTGCCATATGGGATTGTGGATTTTTTTCTTCACTGCAGACTTTGAATCGCATGTTCATCATCAATGCTGGTTCTGGATTTAGAATGTTGTGGAACACTGTGAAGTCTTTCCTTGATCCTAAGACTACAGCGAAAATCCATGTAAGGACACACATTATGCTGAATCTGCTTGTTTTGATCTAGGGAATGTATTAATCAGTAACTGGTATTATTAACCAGGTTCTTGGCAATAAATACCAGGGCAAGTTGCTTGAAATAATTGATGCTACGTAAGTTTCTAATGATTAAACTATTTTGCACTTCTATCTCATCTTGGTTTCTTGTCTTACTTTTTTATTATATCTACTCTATTTTAGATGAGTGATTTCTTCTTTGATTTTTCCATTTTTCTTTTTTTACTTAAAATTATTTGTTTGTCTTGGTGCACCAGTGAGTTGCCAGAATTTCTAGGAGGCACTTGTACCTGTGCTGATCAAGGAGGCTGCATGCGTTCTGATAAAGGCCCATGGAAGGACCCAGAGATACTAAACGTGATTTAGAATACTCTTTTTTACAGTTTTCAGTTTTCCCCTGTTACTTACAAGTCGATTGATTATCTTTGTATGGTTTACACTAGAATTAGCAACCTTATTTATTTGATATATGCACCTGCAGATGGTTCAAAATGGTGATCATAAATGTACAAAGAAACCCAATACTCAAATCACAGAGGAGAAGACAATTTCTGAGGACAAGATGGTGTACTCCAAGGTCTTGCTTGATCTTTGAACGTGGATCTGTTGTTCCGCTTTTTTCCCTGTTGATATACCCCTCTAATTGTAATGTTTTTTGGTGCTAGATTATCTCCATTCACCGAATTATTTTCACTTTCCAATGGCTTTCCATGCTCCTTGTCAATGATAAACTGCCTAATTTATTTCATGTGTCCTTTTTCAGGGACACGACTCTTCCAGCATGGAGGCAGCTCCAGATGTAGATGACATGCAATCTTTCTCTTCTAGACTTCGAGGGGAGCATATCAAGCACCCACAACTCGCTCCTATCTGTGAAGTAAGTATTGCTGACTTCATGTTTAATCTTGTCATTAATAAAAAAATAAAAATAAAACTGTATGTCTCTGTGTCAGCAACTAGTTAAAGCAGAAAGAGTTGCTTAGGGCATCTGGAAAATAGTTTTGCACCATTGGAATTCTTTCTTTTGATGAATCCAATGAAGCTAAATTCAAAGGAAAGGGGTTTATAGTGTGAGGCATCCAAGTTGGGTTGCCTGGCGGTGGAATATATTAGGTTCATAAGTACCTAGAAACCTTGTTCTAGGGGTAGTTGAGCATTACTTTTTCTATTTGGATGCGTGATTCAGAAAAGACTGGAGCGCCATGTGTTCCTAGCATGACACAAGTCAAAGGGCCCCCCTCCCGGTGGAATCCTTTGTTTGTCTTCATACTAGGTGTTTGGGGGATCTGAAATGCATGGTGTTCCACTTTGTTTTATTTGTGTTTGATGCACATGCACTCTTTTATTTTATGCTCATTAATTTCTTCACCCCCCCCCTCCCCGGCGGCTGGATTCCCGATTTCCTCTGTATTTTGTTGCTTTTGTCAATATAAGTGACAGTTCTAACTTTTGATGAACAACTAACCCCACAGGTTTCAATTACACAAAATTTCCAAGAAACCTACAAGTGTGAAGAATTTGTCCCAGTGGTTGATAAAAATGTGGATCCGACTTGGCAAAAGATGGTAGATAATGAAAGATTTGCCCTTTCAAAAGGTACACCGCCTATGTTTGTTGTTGCATATATACATACATACTCATTTTTAAAGTATTTACGGGCTCTTATCTATATCGTTAAGAGTAATGAAGTAACTGCATATATTCTGTCAACCATTTTCTTTAGTTGATTGCAAAGCAAAACAGGGTGCTGTTGCTAATATAATGATGACCAATCTTATCAACAATTCTATTATTTCCTTCTTAAGAATTTATGATATGGAGGTTTTTCCTGATAGAGATACCTACCCTTTATAAAACCAGCAAATGGTATATTATATTTGTATGTTTTTTTGATAGATTAAATTCATGATTGTGTGAATTTTTGGGGTTATATGCTTTCCTTATGCAAAAACAATGTTTAGTCGACCTTATTCTTGTCTTTTGTCTTTTGTTTTCTAATCCAAATAGCATGTGCTATATTATTTTGACAAAAAGTATCATACATATTATAAGTTTTCTATAACTTCAGCAGCAGATTGTTTTGCCATGCATGATGCTTGCAAAATTCCTGAAGGGTTAAGCTCTCAAATTTTTACTGGTCTTATGGCCATTATTATGGGCATTGTCACCATGGTCAGATTAACACGCAACATGCCCAAGAAACTCACAGATGCCACCATCTACTCCAGCCCCTGTTACTGTGTTGACACAATGTTCAAAGGCCAGGCACCTTCACACCATTTTCCTGAACCTGCCATCTCTGGCGCTGAGTACATGTCTGTCTTGAAACGCATGGCTGAATTGGAAGACAAAGTAAGTGTTTTGAGCATGAAACCTGCTGCCATGCCAGCTGAGAAGGAAGAAATGCTGAATGCTGCTATAAGCCGGGTTGATGCCTTGGAGCAAGAGCTTACGGCAACCAAGAAGGTACATCATTGTTGGTTTCCAGGAAATTCCTTGTTATGCGTATAATTAAAGACAGCAGTAAAAGCCGGTCAAAAGTGGAGGAAAAACAAAAGCTATTATCTGCATGATAATTATATGTTCTATTTGATTAGGTTTATTGACCTTCCAATAGCAGCATCTTCTTTTTGTTTTCTTTTCTTTCTTTTTTTTTTTTTTTTTTTTATTTCATGAAGTGAAAATAAAGGGTCATATGAAAAGCTGAACATAGTATAATTTTTTCTTTTCAAAAGAATTATTTCTTATTTTGCTTAAAATCAACCTATTTGATGTCAGGGTTCATAAAAATATTTTTCTAGCGCATAACCAAATAATACTTTTGTGCTTCTCTGACTTTTCTCTTTCAAAAGCAAATAAGTACTTTTTATGTCACTAAAATTTGTCTGAGTTGCCCCAGGGAAAAGAAAAAAAAAAAACCTTAACGATGTTTTAAGTTAGCTTCTGATCTTGAATCATCCTTCTGATCATAAGCTGTACTTTTTTCATTTGAGCATCAATAGAGTTGCCAAAGGTGGTTGAAAAATTTTCCTCCCGATTTGTTGAGTTGAATATTTTCAGGCTTGGATGCTAATAAGACACAGTTTTCTTTCTCTTTTACAAGTTACAACATGACATAGCTGTAAGTAGACATAAATTAATTTGTTTAAAAGTACCCTTTGAAACTGAGTCATTTGTTTGAGGAATGAAGCTTCTTGTATAGGGTCCCAACATGGCAAGTTCTAGATGCTACAATTAAATTGATTTTTTTTATTTTTCATTTGCTTCTTTCTATAGCGTACCAATTATCATACAATTAAATTTTAAAAGCGAAGCCCCTCTAAGTTTAAGTTTGATATCAATTTGATTCTCAAGTTTTGATTTGGTCAATTTAGTCCTCATATATTTAAATTGTATTCAATGTAGTCTTTTCATCCGCATAACTAGGCAGCCATTAAGCCATCAAATGGCACTGGTTTTGACAAAAAATTCAATTGTTTTTACATAAAACGACATAAATTTCAAATTTCAAATTTCTTCTCCACTCTAATTTTTTTTTTTTTTCCCAAATTTTGATTCTCACCTCCACCTCCCAAATGGATGACTACGAACCCTCATTTCAAATTTCTCTAATAATTAGGGTTTGTCCCATCCATTTGGGGAGAAGTGGAGGTGGAAAAGTATTTTGGAAAAATAAATATGGTTGGAGTTGGAAAAGAAATTTGAAATTTAAATTTAATGTCTTTGTATGACATTTAGAACTCTTTTTCTTAATGGACCAGTGTGACTAAATTCATTAGGATTTGAGAAACCAAATTAATAACAAACCCAAACTTGAAAGAACTAATTTGTAGTTTAGCCAAAAATTAATGTGCCCGAATAAGATATTAAATTCCTATTCTGATAATTGCATATGCTTTTGTAGCCATGATGATGCTAGGGAATTGGTAATAGATACCTGATTATGTTGGAGTTTTTTGATCCCATATTGATTACTCTTGGTTTTTAGGCTTTAGAGGACTCACTTGGCCGACAAGAGGAGCTCATAGCTTATCTTGACAAAAAGAAGAAAAAGAAGAAATTGGTATGCTACCAAGACCATAAGATTGCTATATAATTTGTGTTCATCAAGATTAAGTTAAAGGTGGAATTGTCTGATTTTGAAACTTTGGCATGTAATGCAGTTTAGCTGGTGAAGAAAGAAATGCTGGAGCCTGGACGCCAAGAGATGCTCAGGCTACCAACTGCGGTGATGTTCACTTCTCCAAAGCCACCCAAATGTACTTCATGTTCCCTTGCAAAATATATAAAGTCAAAAGTTTTTGTCGAATATTTAATTTCGTATATATCTTAAAGTAATAATTGGCGCCCCATCAATCTAATTGCCAAGTAAGTCTTTGAGCATCAATTTTTATTGTCCTTAGGTGTGTAGGATGACCAAAGAGAGAGAATGCCACTCAGGTGGGTGGGCCTATAACAAGTGATGTTTGATTGTTTTCTATGCATGTGCTCCGTGATAAGGACTAGGACTGTTAATGAACAAGTCAGTTTGTCAACTTGCTCGGAATCAATTTTGATAACTTGACTCGGACTCGATTCATTTAATATATGAGTCATTTGTGAACACAAAATTACCTTCGAATATTAAATAAGACATTCATATAAATTCGGCGCGATTTGTTAGCTCGTTCACACACACTATATATTTAGTGGATGCATTTCTCAAAGGCAACTTTTGAAGTCTTATGTTCCAATTAACATCTCTTTCTTTTATCGTCTTCCATATATTAACATATTAATTAACTGGTTAGTTAGTAACAGGGTGATATGTATCATTACTCTTTCTTAAATAATGTGGCATGTTTTTATGATCCTTTTAAAGAAAATTTAACTGGCTCTTCTCCATTTCATTAATAGAGAAGAAACGATTCCCTCCCAAGGGAACCATTTCGTTGGTCTTTCATTTTGTTTTAGATTTTTAGCTACCACCGTCTCTTCTTTCTTTCTTCTTCGAACCCTAGTTGCCTCTTCAGTGTATTAGTGTATATATATATATATTCCTGTCAACTCTTTTATTCACATACTGATGCTTGATGCTTGTTCTTCTTGCTGTTTGTTAAATATTTGAGCTTTTAGGTTTTTGAAATTTTTATGTTCTTGTTGGGAAATTCTAATTCTGTTTGATATATGCTACTCGTGCTACTTCTTCTTGTTGTTGTATTTTTTCTTTTAACTCAAGAAATAAAAAAATAAAAAAATAAAAAACGAGCCGGTCGAGTACTCAATAAGAGCTCGGCTAGGTACCCTAGTCGAGTTTGAGCTCAAGCTTGACCTCGGTTAAGGGCTTTGTGAGTCGAGTTTGAACATATGTGTTTTTTGCCAAGCCGAGTCCAACAATCCAATACTCGGCTCAGCTCGACTCGATTACAGTCCTATGGAAGATGAGCTAATTATAGCCTTATGGAAGAGGAAAATAAGCTAGGTATTACAGTTCTTACTATAATTCATTTACAAGATTACATGACATATCACATTTTATAGAAATAAGTGTTATGTGGTCTGTTACTTGTCGGTCCACATTTTAGTGTTTGACATGGTAAGTAATACGTGAGTTATCATGTCTATTTGTAAACATTGTAAGTGTCATTTGGACTATTACGTGGCGGTCTATATTTTAGTAATTGATAATATAAGTGCAATATAGACTAACTATCATATTAGTTTGTAAAAACCTTACATAATAAAAGCTGTAGTATCTTTAATCGTACTCAAAAAACAAAAAAAAAAAAAAAAAAACAAAAAACGATTTTGCTCCACTAACACATGAACATTTGTCATATATTGAGGTCGACCAATTTGCACCGCGAGTAGCCCAGAACAATAAAAACGCGGGCAAGCATATGTTGGAATGATATCCTCTCCAGTTCAAATGTATTCAGTTCTTGTAAAAATGAGGACATTTTTGTCCTTTCACTTTTATTTATTTTTGGCAAAAATGCCATTATGTTTACGAGAACTGGATACTCTTCCAATCATTTGAAATGGAGACGATCCAAATTCACATATGTTAGGCGTATTTACTTTTCATAAATTACGGCCTTCAAATTTATTGGTGACCGCGCTTGGTGAGTAAAACCCGGCCTAGCTTAGGCCTTAGTCATAACCACTTATATAGGATGCACATGATAGGGGCAGGAGGCACAGCCCTCTCCTTCTAAGGTCTCGCTTCGGTTCTGCTCCATCCTCCTTCCTCAAACCCTGTCATTATTTTGACATATATAGATATTATATCAAACGAGTTTTCTTGAATATATAAAATAAATTGTCTTATAATCTCTTAAGCCAGAAGAATATCTTACCGGTTGCATGGCTCTAATTATGGGCTTGCTGTGCGAGGACTTGATATAAGCTGGCGTGCTCAATGTCTGCAGGAATCAAAAACCTGTTTGAGTTCCAATGAGAAGTGCATGCATGCCTTTAATTTAATACAGCTAGTGTGTGGGTTATTTTATGCATATCTTATGTAAAACGTTAACGCCGTTACAGCTTTAATTTATGTAGTAGATAATGTAGATTCCACTTTTCTTTCTGGATTTGCACTAGTTTCTGTGATATATATTACCATTAATTGCTATGAAGACTAGCTATCAAATGATCATGATCACAATATTCATGCATTCAGAAGAGATCAAACGTTTAGAAATCACCTGGACTTGTTCGTGAAGGAATTGGATGTACCCAATAGCTTCTGTTAATACGGAGGCTGTGTCTGTCTGCAACCCTCCATCCATTCAAATTATATTAAAAAAAGTTCACAGAAGCATGGCCGAAGATATATATTATAATCACCTTTCTAAGAAACGCATTAGTGGGTTATGATGAAGAATATTGAAACAGAGAATAGAGAGATATATATAGTACCTTGCCAAAAGGTGCCACCAATTTCTGAAGAGCTGCAATCCTGTCCCCTAGCTTCTCCTTTCGTACCTAGTTTAAAACCAATTCCGCAAGAGCACAATATTATATATAAAGTGGAGTGAAATTTTAACTTGAAGACTTGTTGAGTATCTTAATTAAATATATATATATATATATAATAATTACCTTTAGTGGTGGGCATGGGCATCGTGACACTGACCGCGACTTCTTAGCTTCTGCATAATTAGACTCTTTTGGCTCAGAAGCACTTGGTCTCTTTGTTCTTGTAACTCCATTCATATAACCTGACGTCTTTTAAAATCAAAGAGAAAATTTTAATTTAAAGATATATATATTTTGGCGATCCATGAGAATGCTTGAAATCTAGAATTAAGGAGAATAATTAGAATGTATAAAGTAAAAGTTATCCACACGAAGAGGATCAAGCAGCTAGAAAGAATTAATGTAAACTTGAAACAGAAAAATTGGAGTATTTCTTCACCATTATTACTATATATCTAGCTCCTTCAAACTTTTTCTTTGGTAAGCATCTATCTTGTTCTAACTATATATAACACGGTCATTGAGTATGTGTATATTGGCCTTACTAGCTAGCAAGCCAGAGCTGAAAGCATCTGTGCCCAAAAATGTCGGGTTTCAATAGCAATAAATAAAATAAAAAATAAAAAAATAAAAGAAGAAAAAAGGCAGCAGTTAATTAATTTACTGAGAGTGCAAAACTCCAATATGTATGCATTAATCTTCCTCTAGGAAGTTATGTTCTTAAGCAAATCAAATGGCTTAAATTAATGGAAGCTAACATCCACAATAACTCACTTTATCCTATAAGTCACTCTCTTCTATGACTCGAACTTGTGACGTGATGCCTAGCTAGCTTTGATACCAAATACAAACTTTGGGTATAGCTCACCTTTGAAAACCTGCTTGCAAGAAGAATATACTCAAGAGCTTATATACACATAATTAAGATTGCACTTATAATTAAGACATGTGGGACAATTAACATCATAACATGTATAGAATCTAAACCTCTTAGCCCAATTTTTGTTCTCAATTACCTTATTTTTCTGCAGTTGTAATTGCAATGGTCAATGATTATGATCATTTTACTAACAGAAGCAAAAACAATACCACATCTAGCTATGACTTGGGAAAAAGAAGATCGAAGAAGAAGATGCCTACCTTGTTGGAGCTGTTTGATGGGCTGTCTGCGAGGTTTTGCATGTGATCAGGGCTTAGAGAAGTTCTAATTCCTTTAGGAGCACCTATAACATCATGTGAAGCCTGGCTAAAATTCCCACCATAATTGGTAGATGTCAAGAGATCCAATGTTTGCAAGTTTAAGCCCAAAGAATTTGAACCTAATGAAGAAGATAGATCATCTGAGGGCGAAAAACATGGAAAAACATGGCTGAAATTATATCTACTGGATCCAGCTACTCCTCCAAAACTATTAGAGTACAAATCTCCAGCCGAAGGGTGTTGTCCACCAGAAGAGAAGTACTTGCCGAGACATAGATTCGAATTCTCACATAGATAATCAGCAGAACATTGCTGCTCATGTTTTGTGGGTAGGGAATGTGATTCTTCTGCAATATCAGAGAGGCTGCATACCATTTCACTGAATTTTGGGAAAGTGTCTGGCATCATCTCTTCTTTGAATTTTGCAAGGAGCAGTTCATTGGCTGATTGTTGGCTACTTTTTGGGTCACAAAAAAGTAAGTCTTGACAAACCGAATTAGGTCGACTAAGAAGAGGGTACTCATGATCAATGGAAAACTTGGGCCATGATTCCCTTGAGCTTGGCACGCTTTCAGCTGTCACATAGCTATTGTAGTTACTACCATTTCTGCACCATCATTGAAGAAAAATAAGACAAAATAATTACAAGAGACACGAAGATTTACATGATACTGCTTTAGACCTAATAAAAAGATTACAAAATGACAACAAACATATATATAAACTCATAATTAAACCCTAGGAAACTTACTTTTATTGTAGTCAAGCGCGGCCCTCAACTATGAAGAAACCGGTGAATTAATTAATATATTTTGAAAATGGTATTTTAGTTTTACACTTACTGACCCTTAAATATATTTTTAGCAAACCAGTCGTGTAATTCTGTAACTCTTCGCTCTAGCTATATATGCGTAATTATTTTATATATATGTTTCATTGATGTTAATGAAAACATGATCAGAAAACAAGATAACTTGAATCCTCTGATTGAATATACATTATCTAGTTTTAACAGCTTAATTTTGCATGGATTTAATTATTTTGTGAGAAGGTAAACTACGTACTGCAGAAGATATATAGATGTAGTAATACTTACAAAACGATGCTTGGGGTCCAATCATGGGTGGCTGATGCTTTATAGCCAGATTGGGTTGCTGAAGTAAAAATATACTCAGTGAACTGTTCTTGGTGCTGATGCTGATGCTGATGCTGATGCTGATGATGAATATTTGTAGACTCCATTAGATTTACTCTTTTAAGAACTTGAAAATCCCAAGATGATGAGTAGATGGAGTTAATTAACTAACTCTAGGGATATTCTGCCACCCTTCTCTCCTTTTGCGTTCTCACTTGGTTTTCTCTTTTACTCTTCAACTCTAAGCTTAAAAGTTGCCTTCCAAAGAAAAGAGAACGAAAAGGTTCCTCTCTCTCTTGACAAGTGACCCTTTTCTTATGTATAGGAAACTTTAAGCAACTTAACTTGCTCTTGAAACCCTATATCTTCCATATTATATTGGAAAATAATTTATGAGATTTTACTTCCTCTGTAGCATATAAGATCATCTATGTTTTCGGTTTAGAGGCTCAAAAAGACGTGTAAAGAGGAAAGATTGCGGGGAACATGGTTTCATCCCCTCATTCGATGGGCCTCACATTCTGCATATATACTGTCTATAGGCATTAAAGCCATCCGTGCTTTATCCATCTGATCAAGCCATAATTAGGGGCCTTGTACTTCCTAACCTAGATTTAGGACCCACCATATCATTCAGAAAGAAGTCGCCCGGGCCGCTATTTTGTACAACTGCATTAATGCATGATTTTATCAGAAAAAGAAGTCAATTTATTTCAACTGGTATGTAAATATGTTGCATTTATAGTAGTGTAACTAGAAATAGTAATTCAAATGCCCACGGAGATGAGTCAAATTCTTAGATGATATTAAGAAGGAAATTCCATATATATTTCACCAGTATATATATGTTTGACATGCAATTTCTTTTTTTTTAGCATGCACGACTAAATTTCTATAACATCTGATCGAATTTTTGCGGGTCATAGGATTGTTAAGAAAGAAGGTGAAGTTTAATTATCAATGATATAAATAATTTTCTTATAATGAATCCAAAAGATTAATACTATACAAGGGAAGAGTCCAGTCACCGATGTGTTTAATTATTGTTATATGATTGTGGTGGTTCTGGATTATTAGATTTAATTAATTATATTAAGCTGTCTTTCACTAAAAGAAGGACTATTTTAATCAGATCAGCCCCCACAAAAGTTAACATCAGAGAAAAAGGTCATGGAAAAATGTGAGATAAAGATCATGGGCAAGTTTGTCGCCACCTCCAAGTTCAAATCCCTCTTTCTTAATTTCAGCCTGTTCTTTACTTTTATATATATATATCCAGCTTGCCGACTGCCGATCTTCTTCTCGATACCTCTATTCTTTTAAGTTTTTGTGCTCTTTCTTAATACAGCCGAGTTTTCTTTGTTTTCAAGTTGTGCTAATTTCAACAAATCAGTGTTTAAGACTTTATCACATCTTCTATCAGCTGAATGGGACGTCCAATGGTTTGGCTTGCTAGTGTTGGAATGGGTTAAAGTTTCTGTACTTTAGGTCACGTTGTGGAGCAAATTTAATACTACATAAAGTAAAATATCTCTAACCAGGGATAATAATAAAAAAAAAAGGGACAATTTCCTTCAAGAATATTTTTTCAATTTAATCTATTAAATTGACATAAATTTTTAATACATGTAATTTTTAATAGAATTAACAGAGCATATGATCACATTTGTCTTTAAATTTAAAGCATATAATGTTCACATATATTTTTAAAATATATGTAAAAATCACATGTTATAAACTAATTAAAGTTAATTTAATAGATTAAATTGAAAAAATTTCTTTTGATCTTAGAGGAAAAATTTTGTCCGTTAAAAAGGTGCTAAAAGATTTATTTATTGCAAGAACATTGGGATCCCAAGATGCCATTTGTATATACGTTCTAGCTAGGTCACATGGAATTTAAAATTCCGAGTGAAAGTATGTAGTCTGTCTAATCCACTTTTCATACATAACCACGAATTGGAATCCACGTTGGATCCATTATATGCTTCGACAGCTTTAAGGAAAAAAAAAATTCCATACATTATTAAATTTTAGATAGATGGAAAAGAATTATTATCTGTTATCAATTATTGCCAGTCAACCAAGCTCAAAACTTGAGCGGGTGATAAATTGTCTTTGGATCCGTTTGAATTTATGATTTTAAGAATGTGTAATTTTAAAATGCGTAATTTAAAAATGTTATTTTTTAAAATATAGTTAAAAAAGTTTGGTAAAATTATTGTTTAGTTTTAAAATTGTGAGTTTTTTAAAAAAATATTCAATTTACTTACGATTTGAAAATATTGATTTTTTTAATTTTTTTTTTTATGTTTTCAAATTGTAATTTTTTAAAAACGAAATCTCAAATGATTCGTTTTTACAATTTGATTTAAAATCATATTTTTTATCTACAAAATCATAATGTCAAACGCAACCTAAGAGTGCGTTTGTCCCGCCCAATTTTGTAGGTCAAATTAATACATGTTTTAAAACAAAATTATGAAAAAAATTTCCATTTGAACGTGCATTTGATTTTCTTTTTTAAAAAAAAAAAAATCAAATAAGGAGATACAAGTTTTAAATTACGAGTGCTAAACCACTACACTAAACGAATACTTGCCCAAAAATAAAGCAAGAGCAGAAAAATCTTAGTACGTATCATGTCTTTTAAACCTAATATTTGATACTTTTCCATAATTAATCATCCAAGCGGGGAACGTTCCATTGGCGCTCCTACCAAAAGCAGCAGAAAGCCAAGCATTCCTCACAAGATTGGCTACAACGCCGAGGATTCAGCCAAGTTTCCTGCATCCCCTCGCCATATATACCTTTTCTCATTATTATATGTTGGATTAATTTAATCTTTTGATATATACGATAATGAAACTTTACGACTCATGAAAGTAATACACTTATTAGTGTATAAGCACTTAAAAATGAGGTTTAAAGTTGCCCAGTTGAAAGGCGTTGAATTTATAAACCCTAAATAAATAAATATTGATGATGCTGAAATTTGCACGTCCAACTCCACACCAAGGGGGACCTGAAATTACAGGAAAGAATGGCTTAGAAGTCTATTGGGGTGAGCTATCGAGAGGAAGAGTACTACTGGAATTAGTGTGTTTTTCTAATAAATGAATGGAGTGCTTAGAGCACTATTATCAGATTCCCAACAAGTTTTCCTATATTTAGGGAATAAAATTACTTTTTGCTTCCTTATCTAAATACATCTCATAGCAGATTCCTTTTATCTTTCCCTATAGTATTAAAATACTCTTTCTTTAATTTTTTTTATTAATTTCTTTACCCCTCTCTCTCCCTCTCGTCGTTTCTGTCAAGCAGCAGAATACCCAAGCCTTTGTTTCTTCTCATTGTCTCCATCAAGCAATTTGAAGCCTTTGTAAAGTGTATTCCACCAAGCAGTGAGAGATCTCCTTTATCTTCTCATTGTTTCTCTTCTACATAGCTTTGTCTTTTTCCTCTCACTATTTTTTCATGGCTACATTGGCTAGCTCTATGGAGATCTCCCCCTGGAAGCTACCTCTCACTTTCTTCTTTAGCTTCTTCATGGCCTGTTTCGGTGTTGCAGAAGAGAATAGGGGAGATGGGGCTGCTCGACAGGAAGAAAAAAAAACAGAGAAAGGGGGATGTGTGAATGAGAGACAGTGTGGTAGCACGGTAGCTGATAATAGTGCTCTTACTTTTCCTTTTGAACCATGTTCTCTCTATCCCCAAAAACTAGCTCAAAGGGTGAGGCTTTCCCTCACACTTATAAAATGACCACCAACCCCTTCCACAAAGGATATGGGACAACATTAACAATTTTTCCCTAAACTCTAATACTAGTATTAGGTGGTCTTGGGCCTATTTCAACCTCAAAAGCTAGCTCAAAGGATGAGGCTTTTTCTCACACTTATAAACTGACCACTAGCCCCTTCCATGACCAATGTGAAACAACCCCAACACCCTCTGGTCGAAAGTCATTCCTCTCTTGTACAACCATGCCACATATTACCTTCCTACTGAATTGTGTGTGGTTTGTCCATGAGTATTCAAGATCACCAGTTCTGGCAAGAGGTATCTCCGATAACCCTTCATGCATTTGTCACAGGTTAGGTATTGAATGTCAATTGTCCCTATGACACGAGAAGAGTGGTGCTCGCATACTATCTTCCATGTGCGCTCTTCTTGAAAGCTATCGACACATTGAGGTTTGATCCATTTTAGGTTGGAAAATTGATTGAGTACTTCGCAGACTAGTGTAATTCTTTTATAGCCTCTGAAATGACGTTGTTGGGCCGGACCTGAGCTGGTCAGCACCCGAAATTTGCTGCCTAGCCTAGAGCCAAGGAGAAAAATCCTTTTATGTATATATACCTTCTGATTACTTCTTTCTTTTTTTTCTTTTTTTCTTTTTTTTTTTTCAAGTTTAGGGAATCAATTATAAATCTAACATTAGTGTGGACCGTGATCTGGAATAGAAAAAAAAAATTTGGACCGTGATCTTCTCGCTTCCCCTACTTACCTACGATAATTTATGTTTACCTGGTTTATTGCAAAGCATATCACATTATCTTCTTTTTTTTTGAAAGCATATCACATTATCAAGAAGCATTATTTTACAGGAATTCGCCTTGACACCAGTCACGTGGTACAAAGGACATAAATTTGTTTTTTCGAATTAGCTTAGAAAAATTTTCTTCAACCAGCTTATAAAACTGTCACGTATCTTTTAATATATGAGAAATATATGATTTTTAATTAATATGTGAGAATCATATATTTTTTAATAAACTAAATATATATATATAATATATACTTCTCACAATATTTAAAAAAGACATGTCAATTTTATAGACCTATTTATATAATATATAGTATATATATCTTCTCACATATTTAAAAAAAGACATGTCAATTTATAGACCTATTTTTTTTAAAAAAAAAAAATCTAACTAATTTAAAAGAAAATTCTTTCATGGTACAAATATTCCATTTATATTGTGTATGCACATTTAAACTAGCATACAGTCTATATACAGATTTATAAGCTAAGATTATAACTTCTCAACCCTTGAGCATCGTTGTGGCTGTAGTTTAGTGGTGAGAATTCCACGTTGTTGCCGTGGAGACCTGGGCTCGAATCCCAGCAGCCACAAATTCGTCTTTTTAGTTTCACTTAATTTTTGTGTACGGGTAATCTAATAGCTCCGTAGCTATTAGCCTATTATTGCCCTACAACTTGCAACTTCTTTTTGAAATCTTTTCCTTCTAATGTTTTTGTGATTTGGTCGGCTACTTTGTATTTCCACACCAACTGAATCCCAACCACCAGCTTCATCACTTAGATTCAAAGTCAAGAAGTGCATTTGGCCTCTTGTGCAACAAAAAATTGCTATATATTATATTTTTATTTCATAATTAACTCACAATTTTTATATTAGTAAATTTATATAATTTTTACATGCATTTTTAATAAATATTTTGAAAAAAAAAAAAAAAAACTTTGTCCATTGCCTAATGCATTATAATTTCTTTGTTGGGCTATAACTCTCATCATGTATCCTCCGTCTCTCAAAGAAACACCCGGAGAAAGCCCATAAACCATATGCAAAAAGCTAACCCCGAACCTCCAAATTACTTCAAAAGAGGAAATTGCCAAAATGCTCACATGCCAGAAAATGCTGTTTTATCTTGTTGTTAAAAGCTAAAGAATTAACATATTTTTTTAATTTAAAAAGTAATATGAAGAACAACTGGGTCTTATTCTAATTGGAACCCGTTCTATTTTTCTTGAGGTGACAACGAATAATCATTTGTCTAAACGTTTTTTAGATAATATTAATTATTATTTCTTGTTTTCACATCTATTCAAAATACACGTGATTTTATATATATACATAGCCCCCATCCTAATGATCTGTGAAGGAAAAAGAAATGATGTGTATTGACAAACCACCCCAACATTTTATTTTTCATGCATTTATTATATTCAGTTATATTAGACACCTAACATAGTGTCGTAACTCCTTAACCCTTTGTGGAATAAGATCTTTCTGATTTCTAGTCAAATGAAAATAAGTTATTTTTTATAATTAAGATTAGATTTTGTAAATCTAATTTTGTATATGTTTTTCATGATAAATATTTTTATCACATCATTTAAAATTTTTGAATGGTTAACATCGTTTACACCGTTAAATATAAATAAATTTTTTTGACCTAAAATAACTCATCTCCATCCTAAATTTTCATTTGAAATTTTGACGAAAATCTTGCACCCACAAATTCTTGGGATGGTTTAGCTATCCTCTTTGGCCAATTTGAGATGGTCCGACTATTGGAAAAAATTCAACGTTTTTCCAAAAACCTTGAAGAACGAAAGAAATAGAAAACAAAAAAAACAACAATTACAAAACACATAAATTTAAGTAGTTCACTCTCAAGAGCTACGTCCACTGTGTTACGGCAAAGTTTTACTATTTTTGAAAAACAATATAAAAAAGGCGTCATACGTGCATTACAAAAAACTCTACTACATAAGCGACTATTTAAAGATTTTCAACTAGGTCGAAAAAATATAAACAAGCGGGTCAAAAAAAATTTCCCTGAGGCCGTTGCCCTCGGACCCCAATTGAGAATTGACCAGGAGCACTTAAGCTTGGTGTGACGTCTCCGATCTTGTAGGCTACCTGGCTAGTCCGTCAACCATTTACGTGGCTCTCAAGGCTATCCGTCGACGCGGACCCCTTGACATTATTCATATTGTCCTCTTTGTCCCTTAGGGCTACCCATCACTATGAACCCCTTGGACTCAAGGTTTTGTTCCATTCGGCCATAGCCGCTGAACACATCCCCATAAGTCGAACCTAAAACCTTTAAGTCTTAGTTTTCGCATTAGCTCAATGATTACCCATGATTGCAAATAAATGACTTTAAGGTCTCTAGTTCGAATCATGGGGGACGTGTTACAACAGCTACGACCAAATGGAGCAAAACCTTAAGTCCAAGGGGTTTGCAATGACAGGTAACCCTAAGGAACAAAAAGGACAATATGAGTAGTTCCAAGGAGTCCGTGTGGGCGGGTAGCCCTGAGGGCCACGAAAGTGGTTGACAGGTCAACCGAGACCTATCAACCCAAGCATCACTCCATGGGCCAACCCTCATAAAAAATCTCATTTAAACCATAGCTTTTCTTTTGTCGTACTAGGTCAGCACAAAAATCAAGCTTCACATTGCCTAACACCAACAATCTCCTAGCATTTCTTTTATATATATGTATATATATATATAATTCTGTTTTTGTCATTTGCCATTTATGCTTATTGTAAGGAGTTTAAAGTCATTTTTTATAATTTAGTGAATTTATTACAACTCGGTGTAATCACATAAATTGATTTTGTATTTTGTTCATAAAAAAAAAATAGTGTACTGCTAGAAGCTACATTTTTATCACATTCCATAATGGTGATGTGCTTGTTACAACTAACAATTTGATCGATCATTATTTAAAATAAAAAAAAATCAAGAGTTAATCGTGACTAACACATTAATATTGTAAGATAAAAATATAATTTAAAAGAGAGGAGTCAGTGGTAATTGTTTTTTAAC
The DNA here is from genome assembly GCA_900184695.1 of Betula pendula. Classification (NCBI taxonomy): domain Eukaryota; kingdom Viridiplantae; phylum Streptophyta; class Magnoliopsida; order Fagales; family Betulaceae; genus Betula; species Betula pendula. The sequence goes on from FXXK01000287.1 coordinate 506,398, forward strand.
AAACCACGCACGCCGTCTTATCGTCGGCTCTCATTCGGCTCGGTGACTACTATCATTATTGTTATATTATTTTTATTTTTTTCTTTCTCCTGAATGTGGGATTTAATTAATGAAAATAATGCAATTATGAATTCAATTAGAGAAATGTTAGGTGTTTACTCCTGATTGCTTTCTCCTTGGTGACAATAAAATTAATCTTGAATTTTAGATGGATTAATATGTATATAATATATATGTACATTTTTATTACCATATCAGATAGTAAATATTTAAGTCAGTAGATTTATTATTTAATTAAGCTCAATTAAAAATACATAATAAGAAATATTATATGTATTTTAAGTGTTATTCTTTGATGTGTAATGAAATACCAATAATGTAAAATATCTTAAATTAACTCATCCAAAATTTAATAATAATTTTCATTGCACATTAAAAAGTAAAAACTTTAAAAAATACATATAATATTTCTTTTAAGATGTAATATTAAAAATATAATTAAACTTTGGTAAAATCTATAAAGAGAATATTGGTCGTGTATCATCCTTGTTGTTGCAAAAACAAAGGTTCAACTCTTAAAATGTGTAATGCCTACATATAATATTCCATAAATTTAAAGGCTGAACAGAGTTTTCCGCACAACAAAGATATACAAGTTCAACACTCTTTTTATAGATTATTACCAACAATTAAATATTATTTTTTTTAAATCGCATTTTGATTAAGAGGAATGCCGAACAGCTGTAATCTTGTGACACGAGAATTCTTAGTGGTTAAACCAACAAATAATATTCAGTTGAAATTTCTAATGAAGCATTTACCCAACGTGGAAGCTAAGTTTGGCAGCTTTGGGGCCTCAAACCGTGGTGGCTAAAAACGTGATTTGAAGGGGAGTACAGCATAAAAGAGAGGTGAGAGCAATGCTTTGAAAGATAAGCCCTTTGCTTGCCCTTTAATTCCATTCAAACTGGTGAACGTTTCAAAAGTGACATTCTGTACAATGCTTTTTCGCCGCAAGCAAGCGCGCACCCACGTGGAGAGTAGTAAGTTGAGGCCGTCGCCTTTATGTTAATTTTAAGACTCCTGTGGTTTCAAAACCCTTCAATCAATCAATCCCGCCTAATTACTTGTTCGTACAGGAGCGGATAGGAAAATGATTTGTACTTCAGTTTTTTTATGATTTTTGTTTTAAGAGTAATATAGTGTTTTATAATTACTCTCGAGATTTGCTCGCTCTCTAAGTAAAAATTATCATTTAATTAGTTTTGTATTTTATTTGTATTTTATTTAATAATAAGTTTTTACTATTACGTTAAGAAGGGAATAAATATGAGTATATTATTAGCACTAATTTTTTTTTTTTAAAAATAATGTTA
>FXXK01000288.1:30935-48487 GCA_900184695.1 Betula pendula
TTTATGGGATTACCAGATATTCTGTTTGAGATTATCAGTTTCACAAAATCAGAAGCTTAAGTGCTGTATATCATTTAGCCTTATTTGACTACTGAGAATAAGAAGGAAATCAAAAACAATTAAACTAAAACTAAGATTTTTCATTATTAGGGACTAAATAAAACAGGAAGAAGCTCAATGTAACAGAGATCAATGGCAATCTCAGGGGTATCATATCATGCATGTGGACCACAAGCTTTAGCATAGTAATATGGCCTTCTCAACCATGATAACTACAGCAGCAAGATTTGTCTTCATCGGCCCTTAAGGTATATTAATAAATGTCATAGAGATCTTTAATGCTAGATCCGTCTGGCAAGATTTGTCGCAAGATTTGCTGGGGCTTCACTTTAATGCTAGATCAGATAATTAAGCAAAAGGACATGTGTATTTGATTGCGATCCATCTTCTGGTGATATTTTTTATGACGTTCCATATGATAACTATTATATGCATTTGAGGATATCATTGGACAAGATACTAGCAGTTGCAAAGCAAAAGACCACCTAGCTAGGCCCCTTGAGTAAAGGCCAATCTAACGCAACGTCCCTCTCATTCCCTCTCTAGTCTCAACCAAACCAAATGACACTTACCAAATATTTAAAAGCCTCTTTCGGCTCTGATACCAAGTTAAATAACTACTTGTCCTAAAAGCTTAACCTGATAAGGAGAGGTAAATTTAATCACTTGCTCAATACTTGAACAGTAACGAGACCCACTGTCCTTTTGTTCTTTCAATTTTCTGAGACAAAGAGCAGAGAAACTGATAGAGAACTTTCAAACATCTTTTTCTACCACCATTGTAATCGAATTCCCCTAATAAATTCAGTACTCAAGCACAAAATCAGGAAAACAGCGGTGGATGAGAGAGAGAGATTGGGAAGGAAAACACACCAAGGGTTTAAGGGAGGAGATCTGGCGAAGGCGGGTTGAGACGCGATTTATTGTGGCTGAGGCAAGCTAGTCGGTGGCGACTAAGGACAAGCGACAGTGCCGGCGTCGAGATGAGGGAGGCGCCCAAGAAGAGAGAGAATTAAAATACCAGATGCATGAAAGAGGTGCAAGGGGTTGGAGACATGAGGGAAACAAATGGAGACATGAGGGAAAATTAGATATAGAGATAGAGTGGCTGTGCGGAGAGGGAACTCTGACAGAGATTAGACGTCTGCTGTACAACAGCTAGAAAAAAAAAAATATAGCAGCTAGTAGCCATAGCGCGCGAAATACAGCAACTATAGGCAGGGTTTTTGATTTTTCATCAAAATTTCTGTCGTGTAAGTATATTCCCCAGATGTTTGATTTTTAACTGGTGTATCCTCATACACCAATAAATGTTTACGACATTTCTGGAGCAAACGCCATAAAAGATTTTTAACCTGGCATTGTTAAGATTATTGGCGTAATCTACACGCCAGTTAAACTTTGTTTTAAGGTTTCTTAAAAAAATTATAGAATTTCATAATTGTCACAAAGCAAGAAGGCCATACAGATTTCACCAAAAGATTAAAATGCTGGCTTACAATAATTTTTTTTTTTTTTATTTTTTTGATTTTTTTTTTTTTTTTTCCATGCTATATCGATGATCTCAAAATATTACAACTAGCGAGAGTTTTGTTATCAGAAAAGAACTTGGTTAAATATATCTGCTTCTGTTTTCTTGGCAGCTGTCTTGTCCTTGGTTTCAGTGCTAACAAGGTATTTGTTGGCAAAAAAGGTGGACCAAGATAAGCTTAGACTAAAAGCCAGTGAGACTAAATAAAAAAAAAAAAATAAAACAAATAAAAGTTAGATCATGCCATCAATGGGAGCTTGATTTATACCAATATCACAATGTAACTAAAAGTGCCACTATAAATGAGAAGCCAAAACGATAAGCAATAAAACATAAAACGCCAAAGAGAGACAAAGTGTCCGCAATTTTCAAAGCAAAACGAACAAAGCCATGGACCAATGAGGGATAAGCACTAATCAAAACGATAAAGCTAAAGAATAATTAGCACTATCAAGAACCATAATTAATTAAGTACTATACCCATATTTTATTACCCACTTTAGCTGTACACTTGAGTGGATCCAGATACTTCCTTGATTTATTGCTAGTAGTACTTTGATGGTAGTCACTGTCTTATCACCAATTATAATGAAATTTCCCTTACTGCACTATATAAATCTCTCAAATTAAAAAAAAAAAAAAAAAAAAACTGATGCACGGACGTAAAAGCTTTCCTCAAGTTCAGTATTGAAAACAAATGGCTTAAAGTGGAACTCATCCAACCTTGTATTTTTATAAATTTCATGGACTGATTGATCGACCAGTTTTAAATACAAAGCTAAATTTGCAATGAGATTGGAAGCACCAAATGATAATTATGTAGCTTAAATATAATACAGTAATACTACATACAATTGAAAGAGTGTTATTAAGATTGAGTTGGATGTGGGAGAGGGTGTTTGTGCTATAATAAATATTGACCTAGTCTTTGTACGTTTGTGATCAAGGAAGAAGTAATGAGTTGTAATGCTAAGTTATGGAATCAGTAAATAAATTAGGAGTTTGTAATTTTGCTGATTCCCTTATCCCCACTATATGAGAATCAGTAAATACCACTATTTGAGAAGAGAGAGAGAGAGTCTAACAACAATCAATGAAATAAGCACAAGTCAAGAATCTAAAGTAAGATATCAAGTCATTAGCCTCATCACATACAGGAAAATGGGTTTTCGCGACGCCCTTCCAAATGGTTATTAATAACTATTAGCGACCGCAAAGTTGTCGCTAAAGTGGTCGCAGATATCCTTTCGTTTAAACACTTAATAGCAACGATGTTTGTTAGTCGTCATTGTGTTATCATCGCTTGTATGTTCATTAGCGACGATATTGTCATTGCTAATATTGCTTCTTGTCGTTGATAATGACATGAAGCATATTAGTGGACGACGAAAGTCATCATTGATGATAATTAATTTTAAAAAATAAAAAATGTGCCAAACCATTTTTTTTTGCCAATTAATGTTTAATTTTTTGGTATGGATTATCTAAATCACATTTATAATCTGATAAAGATAAAAAAAAAAGACCAAAACAACTACTAGACCTAATATTTTAAAATTCCAGACATGAAGCGGCAGGGAAATTTTAAGAAATTTGTGAAGTAAATGAGAAAAATGGCCGGCTAGAATAAGAGGACATTACTTTGGACAATGCTCTGTTTTTTATTAACAGAAATAAGAAAACAATAAATGGGTTGAAACTAGCCATTAGTAGTTGAACATGCTTGGAGCCTTTCAGACACGAAACAAAATCAAAGAGATTTATGTGGAACAGCTCTAGTATGCAAAATTCTAATTATTTTGGCAGTGCCTTTGGTAACTGAAAATTCTTCTCAATCACAGTCTAATGTGGCAATCTTTCAATAGAAAAAGGCTCATTTCCAACTGTTTTTGACAGCATGCGTACTACAACATCAAAGGCTATAATTGGGAGCCTCACAGCACCAACACATATAGCACAATTATCAAAGACATTGAAGAAAAAAGGTTCTTTTTTATTTCTTGTCTTTTTGATTGATTTTCTCGATTTGTTGCTTTGACTCATTTTGCATTTCCTCCATATTTGCTTTGATTCTTTTAGCATTTCTTCATATGTTAATCTTTTTCTTTTTTCTTTTTTTCTCCGTTTTCCACTAATTGATCTGATAACTTGGCCACTTGGAGCTTTTTGTTCCACCAACTCAAAGTTTGTCTCTTCTGCACATAATAGACTATAATTAACATGTTTATTGAGGACCCTACAAACGGTAATATAGAACTTAGGCACTGCAATAATGAAGAGCACCAAAATTAAATACCTCGTTAAAATTGTGTCAAGTAGTGCTCAAGCAGAAACTGTAAGCTTGTCCACAGAAACATACATAACATACATCATTTAGTGGATATAAATGCTCAAATGTTGTAGAAACCAGAGATGATAAAGATTAGTTGACAAATTGCAGAAAATAAATTGCTGAGAAATATACGTATCTAGATGAGGGCCAAGATATAAGTTCTACCATATTTCCTTTGAAACATATGGTACCTGCTGCGAATTCTCAGAAAATGCCACACCGCTTCTTCTCTTCAATCTGGTACCTGAGGGAAATGACATATAGCAAAGAGATGAGTGAGCATGCAGTAAGGTTAAAGATACAATGCTTCCCATGCCAACCTTTTTGTGATATTACTAAGGATATGCTTCCATACTCGAATCATAAGCTCAGAGAAAATCATATGGTTGTTATTGAAAACTAAGCAATTAAGCTTAAAACAATGTCAATGAAATTGGAAAAGAAATGGATTGGCCAAACCATAATCCCCATATCTACGAAATTTCTTTCATTTGTGTAACTGTAATAATTTGGCTCATTGTAAAGCCAAAAAGAACATGTACCTTGACCAAGTTGCTAGTGTTACATTCAGGTAATGTGCAGAGCGTGAAGGGGAGAACACAGCAACCTGAAAATAAATAAATAAGTAAAAATAAAAACATGCTTAACCAATTCCCTGCAATGTCGACAACATCCTCATAAGCCTCAAATTCAATACACTTTTATCCAGATAAGATAGAAACCCAGATTTACACAATGCATGACACAATATATTATTACCGTTTCAGATTTTTCTGATTTTGTATCTTTTGGTTCTAATTTTTATTTTTGTGGCATGATCGATTTTCTTTCTCCATTGAATCTTAAATAACCCAATTGCATTACAAATCGATAAATCTGCACCATGTTTCTTGGGAAAAAAAGAAATCCCTATATTTGTACTTAATTATTAACTATTAGAATTTAATTGACTCAATTGTATTGGAGAAGAATTTCTGATAGAGTTTAAAGAGGGATTTGGTTTGGTACTTAATTGTTGGAGGCTTTATAAATAATATGCGCTTAGGGCATCTAATTTTGGCTTCAAGACTAAACATGTGCGTCTATACAAGATTCAAAAAACGGGATATCTAAACATGCTTGCTTACCCCAGTAGCTCCATTTATAAATGCATCCTTGATATCTAATTATTCCATTAACTAGGAAATTTCCTTGTGCCTGTTATAATTACCTAAAATCAACGAAAGATATTTAGATTTTTTTTTTTGACACATATAATATTCAAATAAAATTGAAAATAACATAATTCTAGATGAGGAGATCGACAACTACTCTTGTTTTAAATCCCTCTCATTGTCGAAGTTTGGATTTGATGCTTTCTCATCCACATTACGTACAAAATGTCAAAAAGTCAAATGAAGGCTAGCAGTTATATTTATTTATGACGCCTAATAGAACTAAAGTTGTTCTGACATTGTATGGAAGCAAACAAAAACGAAAGATTAAAGGTTATAAAGAGAACTTAGGAAGAGAAAAATAATGATTAGGGAAGAGAAAGACCCTAGTCGGCCCAAAAATAAACAAAGAATAATTCTAAATAAAAATGAAATTTGATTAATACAATTCAAAACATAATTGAAAAATAACACAGACCATATGCCATATATAGGCTAATTGTGAGTTCACTCCAAGCAAAATACTTGGAGAAAAAAAAAAAAAAAACAAAAGAACCCTGAAATTTGGAAATAAAGCAAAATACTTGTAAACAAAGCAAAAATATATTATTCCAAAAATAAACCTCCAAACTTATGCGCGATTCTTGCCATGCTTGGGATTATCTTCTGTCTTAAGAGATTCCAACGTCATTGATTCGGTATCAGACAACCCAGATGTAGATTTTCCTGCATCGGTCTTCTTGGGTTTGAAAGAATTTGTCCTCGAATTCAAATAATAGTTGCCTCGATCTTTTAAATGTCCAATCAATACTTTCCATCTCGTACTTCTTAACACCAAAGCAACTTGCACCTCATCACAACATGACTCTAAATTGTAGATTTGAAGTTTATATGGGAATCAGCTATTAAGTCTTTCATATGGGAAGCCTGGGCATGGACATAGGACCATGTTGGTGGGCCTCTTTGACAATGCAGTCTTGATGGTAATAGATCGAGTTAAATAGGAGTATCACTCTATGACTTGGGACTGATTATATATATATATATAATTCTTTATTTCTTTTTTTGTAGATTGTTTTTAAGAACAAAGATATAATAAGAATAGTTTTTTTTTTCTTTTTTAGGAAAAAAAAAAAGAACTTAGTAAACTCTCCTTGTATATATATATATATATCAAACATCATGTACTTAAAACAATCTCTAAAAAAGAAATAAAGGATATATATATATATATATCCATGGTGTCCAATGGATATCTTTGGCTTGGATCAATGTCTCAAACCTAGTCTGGATGAGGATAAACAATGTGAACGTCAATAGTCCAACTAAAGATTCTTGATATATAACAATTCAAAGTGGTAATTAAGCTTGTGCTTTGCTTTGTTGAGTAGGGCAAGATTTGAGAGATCTTGAATTTGTTGCTATCTAGATTAACACTTCTTTCTTTGCTTGCTTTCGTATGATGATTTGTCTTTATGGTTGTAAAAACATGAATCACAAAAGCAGGGCCATGAGCTTAGAAAATAGTGAGGCATTGATCAGAAAAGTAAAAACCTTATTCTTTCAGTTTGTTTTGCATAATATATGTCATTAAGAGGTTCCTAACAAAAGGACTATTTATGTTTGTTAATGTATTTTTTGCTTTTAGTCACTATTTGATTAAAAAAGTGGCCCAAACCTTAGATTCATTTGTAACTCCTTTGATCTTGGGATATCTTAGAGTATTTCTTAGACTGGTTAGCTAAGTTCTTAGATTGATGCATTATTGATTTGGTGAGGGATATATATATATATATATATATTTTTAATTTTTAATTTTTATTAGCTAGCATCCAAATGACAAAAAGTGTGGGAGACTACTAATCATCGAAAAGTCGTATATAAGCGAAAAAACAAAAAGCAAAAGTCACAAAAACAAACGGCAAAGTCTTCACGTTATCATCAAAACCAAAAGAATGACAAGAGTGCCCACTCACAGAAGAAGAAAATCGAACAAAACTAACAGCCATTCATTCAGATTAGGATTCCTGCAATATCTAGATAGGATATTGTAAAGCTTGCAATACCTTATATATTAGCTGCTCGTTACAAATTTAGCGAATGGCCAAGAATGTGCCACATCATCCAAATCTAAAAGAAATTCAAAAGACTCACAAAAAAAATAAATAAATAAAAATTCAAAAAAGAATAATGCTAGAAACCATATTTTTACCAACAATTATTTCATTTTGCTGATGTAGCAATACTAATAAGCCATTGGATTGTTTTCTTTTTTAATTAGAGCTGATCTAAGAGTTAATTAATACTATTACGTTAATAAAGTAGAATATTTGTGGGATAAAAATGTGATTTCTAATATTTTTTTTAAAAAAAAAAGAATTTAAGGGCTATTAAACTCTGCAACGTTGGCATAGTTGTAAAATAGTAATGTAATTTCTGGAATTTCTCACGCTCTACTATTGTTGTTTCCTATGTACTACTTATCTTACTCAAAAGAAAAAAAAATCTACACAAATTTTTATTTTTAGTTTTTTGGAATACACGATATCTATTCAGTTTTAATTTACTATAAAATTCTAATTATGGTCTCAAGATGAAAATATTTGAAAAAAGAAAAAAAAGGGGTCCTAGCTAGGTCGTTGCCTTAGCTTACTAGCCACGTACGGCATGGCAGCCACACAAGACATGCAAAAGACAAAAAACGAGCGACAAATAGGATGGATATATAAAGCACCAAAAAGCAAGAAATAGAAGGAATTGAAGGCAAACCGGGAAGGAAGGGCGGGCATATGGCACAGGAAAATAGGTGATAAAATTGACTCACAAATCATGATAATATCATATACTATATATTCAACTACAACTAGATATCCATATTTATCAGTTTGCATCGTGTAAGTTCACGAAAGGAAATTTGATAGGCATTTTAAAAAGCCAGAAAAAAATGAAAAATTTACGCATTGCGTTTATTCAGAAATCATTGCTTGTAAAGTAAGTAGTTTTATAAGTATTACTTATAAAAAAAATAAATAAATAAAAAAAAAGACGATAATAATACTTCAACCATGTTGAAAAGTATATATATAAAATATGTAGGCTAAAACAATAATATTAGAAATCATTAAGTTTTAATTATATATCTAGTACTCTTGGGCTGTTGAAGTATTGTTATCATCTATATACTCAAGTCAGAAGTGAAAGCTCCATAAACAACCAATAATAGAAATCGTTGACTTTAGCCCAGGAAAAAAGAAATCATTTAAAGCTAGCCCAAATAAATTTATAAGTTACATATATGCTTCGTGTAGTCGGTCATTTTATTTTAAATATAGCTCAATAATAAAGGCAATGTTTTCTCTATCAAAACACTGACATGAATATTGTATTTTAAGCCAAGTTTTTTGAATACATTATTCATGAACACAAGCGGTCTTTCCCACAATCTATGTGCATTAATTAAGGTTTATTATCAAAACTCCGTTTCCTTTGAATGCTCAACATGCTCTGAAGCTCAATTTGTAACGGCTGGAATTCTATTGCTATGTGTTGTCAAGCATCTCTAATAAATATTCAACGTACATAATATATAGTTGTTGTCATCATGCCCTAGAATTACCATTTTTCTCAATAAACTTATTTGTCATACCAATGCTGCAATGGGGTGTGATTGTCCTGCTGAAAATTGGCTGGCAAATCATGATATAAAACTGGGTTCACCATCTATTAGTTTGCATTGTTTTAAGTTCATGGAATGAAACTTCCTAGGCATACTGAGCGAGAAAAATTGAAAATTCATCCAACTGCTTCATTCATTTGAAATCATTTCTCTCTCTCTCTCTCTAATTCTTGAACTTTCAAGGATCGATCTCAATATATAGATGGCTCATAAAAGAAGACAAAAGGCGAATGCGACAATTGCAAGGAGTGAGACATTTCCACCAACGAGTTCTGGGCAAGAATTCTCTTCCGTTCCATCATTTCCTACAACAGCATATTCCCCGCACATGGCCCAGGGAGCAGCAGCTCTTCATCAACAACGACATGTATCAAACTATGGATCTAATTAGAGTTTTAGTCATCAATCCACTCTGATGGTTAAGTCGGATAAAGCTGTATTATTGGAGAAACCAAGTAATGACATATCTCAAGGAACTGGCTTAGATGCTGGGACATCATCACAAGGAGAATTTGTCCAGATAAATGTAGAGAAGCCAAGCTTAAGCAAGGATTTTGAAAACGAAACAAGCGACAGTAAGTGTCTTTCTTTGTCTTTCGTTGGAGTACTAGTAGTAATTTTTCTTAAATTTTTCATAAATATAAGTAATCAAACTACTTTTTAGTTCCATATTCAAATAAACTCTCCAATAGTTTCCCTTATCATTTCTCTATACTATTTAAATATTTTTTAAATTAATTAAATGTTAGAGGAAATAGAGAGGAAAGCGGAAATTTTTTTATATTAAAATAACGTTAATAGAACCACTTTTGCTGCCCTATGTTTAGGGTCTAACTTTTGGTGGGAACACCAAGGAAAGTTGCAAGATTTTTTTACTTTTATTTTTTAAGTTTTTCTCTACATCTCATAAAGAAAATGGGTTTTAAGAAAGTTGCTGATAATGATCTTATATGTTTGAAAACCTTACCTAATTAGGGAAAGGCACTGTCTCTCGTTATTTAATAGGTTTGGCTTTCAAAACTTCCAGGGAAAAGAAATCTATGTGTTCCCCTCCTTCAAGCTGCTCTAAAAGGTGATTGGGGGGCAGCTAAGGCTGTACTTGATAGATACCCGGATGACGTTCAAGTTCCCATAACGCTACAAAATGACACAGCTCTTCATGTTGCGGCGATAGCAAAACGAACCCTATTTATAAAGGAAATGATGAAATTGACGACCCGGGAAGATTTGGAATTGAAAACCAAATCAGCAATGACAGCCCTTCACTTAGCTGCTAGATCAGGAATGGTGGGAGTTGCTAACACTACCAAAAAAAGGACCTTCTTGGTGTTTTTTAAACGCCAGGAAACGTCATTTAAACACCAGGAAAACTTTCCTGGCGTTTAATCCTGGCGTTTATTAAATGCCGGCAATTGGGTGCCATTAAAGCCATTTTCCTGACGTTTACGGGATAAGCGCTAGGAAAACTTTTTCCTGGCGCTTATATTAAGCGCCAGGAAAGTTCATTTCCTGGCGCTTAATACTAGCGCCAGGAAAGATCATTTCCTGGCGCATAATACAAGCGCCAGGAAAGGGCTTTTCCTGGCACATATTTATGCGCCAGGAAAGAGCCTTTTCTGACACATAATTCAGTGCTTTTCAAAAGCTTTTTTGTGCCAATAAATTTTGTTTCAAGTTTTTTAATACCTGTTAATACAATCTCCTAAAGGTCATATTCATATTTTTTGTCTTCCCTAGCATCTAAAACTTGTTGAAAGCATGATTTCCACACAAAACATATGTAATTACAAATACTTCAATTTAACTAAATCAAATTGTCACAATGCAATAAGGTCATATAGCATATTCCACAAAAGATTAAAACGCGTGGCTTACAACAGATTCCACAAAACTCATGCCTTACAACAAATTCCACAAAATGAACTCAAAATATTACAAAGAAACATTAAGTAATTTAAAATGCATAGAACCCAACTAACTAAAGTCTTGTTATCTGAAAGGAACTTGTCAAATATGTATCTGCTTATGGTTTTCTGTTGTCCAATTTGTTGGTCGCTATTTCCTGAAAAAGCAAGATCATGTTTTCTGAGTTAGTGAGCCATCATCTCAATAAACATAATGCATGGACAAAAGCTTAGACATCATGCTCATCCAAGAGAGTTATTCTAGAATTAACTTTATTTTCTAACCAAATTACTAATAGTCAAATGTAGCTTTATATATATGTATGTCTACTTATGAACTTTAATAAGAAAAGAAGCATGGACAAAAGCTATAGGAATTTTGGTGGTTGAATTGAAACTCAATAGAAACTTAGACATAATACAAAGTAATGCATAGGCTATAAAAGCCAACTATGACACTTCAAAGCTCATTCATATCACTTGAGTTCTTTCAAAATAAGCAACCCACTATATAAATCTCTAACTCCATACAAAATGCAAAGCCATAGACAAATAATAAAATTAGTGTCTAACAACAATCAATGAAATAAGCACAAATCAAGAATACAAAAGTAGATACCTAGTCATTAGCATCATCCTCATTGTCATCTTCATCATCTTCGTTCACTTGGGCAAAACCACCTTGGCGAACACATGTGTTGTCCAAGTTAACATTTATACCTACACAATTCAAAAAAATTATTACATTTTGAACCCAAATTATAAACAATCAAACAATATGTGAAGTGTTGAAAGTAGTGTGATTATGCATAATATATGTTAATGTCGAAACATATCTAAAAGGGCATAAAGTGCTAATGGACCAATGAGGCATAGTAATTCCCTATTTTTACATAGTATTATATGCTTTCATGATATTGACTTAAACGTCCACCTCGAATGTTCGAGCCCACTCAACATTATCAACGGCAACATCATGTGCATCCTGAATGTTAAGGTCAAAAGGCTCGTTTTGATGATAGTTGTCAGCATCATCCTCGTTCGCTTGCCCTTGGCCAACGTCATACACATCTCTTGGCAGTGTTGTTACGACGGTAACCCAATCTTAGTTCCTTTTATCCGCAACATAATATACTTGTGATGCTTGGGAAGACAATATAAATGGATCATCAATAATCCATTCACCCGTGTGTATCAGGTGAGTAAAATTCACAAGGATGAAGCCATATTCATCCTTCTTGTGCCCTCTGTTTGGTGCGATGTCTGCCCAATCGCACTTGAATAGCACATAACGAGATCCATCGAAATACTGCAACTCAAACATGCGAGTTAGCAAGCCGTAGTAGGTCGGGCCGTCTTCAGCGAATACAGTCACTCCACTATTTTGAGTTGTCTTTCCTTGATCGTTATCCTTAGTGCGAAAAAATGTGCCATTACTGACATATCGTTTAAATTCTAAAGCTGATCCTATCGGCCCTTCCGCATGCAACCTTAGCTTTTCCCCTAGCTCCTTCAAGTGGATGTCATCCATGTCCCGAACCTATTGTGCATCGTAAAGTTCATTATAGTGAGTATAATTAACTAATAAGTTAACGTGTCTCAAGAACAACATAACACTTACATAGTCCTGATACCAATCCGAAAATTCTTCTCTATGCTTCTTCTGCAATGCAGTTGCTGAGACTCGTTCCGCAGTGTTTGCTTGACGTAGCGACTCTATGTGCATCCTACATATTACTTAGCGAAGTTAACTTTTAAATTCCTGCCATACAATATAAACATACATTTACTCATAGAATTAATAATATAACTCACGTGCGGAATGGAGCAAACATTTCGATGTTTAGGAGGATATATCGATGTGCATGTCTCAATGTTGTATCATCAAGTTCGACAGTACGAACCGCTCCTCTAGAGTCATCAACGCTTCTGGTCGGCCTATTGTGTTGCGTTGGCGCATGTTCCAAATACCGGGAACAAAATGTAAGTAATTCATCCATTATGTACCCTTCCGCAATAGAGTCTTCTGGTGCAGCTTTGTTGCGAACATTATTCTTATATCGATGTAGGCACCTATATTATAAAAAAGTATACAAGTGTCGTCCTAGTTAAGGAAACCTCATAAAAAGTAGAAGATTGTAGACAATTTGAATATAATTAGTGAATAATGGCGTACCTCTCAATAGGATACATCCACCGATAATGAACCGGTCCACCTAATTTACATTCATGAACCAAATGCACGACAAGGTGCACCATCACTGTAAAAAATCCTGGTGGAAATATTTTTTCCAAATCGCACAATATGTAGGGGATTCGATTCTCAAATCGATCCAAAACTTTTACTTTTAGTGTTTTGGAACATATCTCTCTAAAGAAGCAAGACAACTCAATTAAAGGTTTAACCACATTATTTGGCAAGGTTTTGCGCAGTGCAATTGGCATGAGTTGTTGCATTAGAATGTGACTGTCATGGCTTTTCATACCCCTGATACAACGTTCTTTAAGTTTGACACAACGTGACAGATTTGAAGCATATCCGTCTGGCACTTTCACATTCGCCAATACTTCCAAGAAGTCATTTTTCTCCTTATTAGACATTGTGAAACAAGCTGGAGGCAAACGTGTTTTCTTTGGATTAGTGCGATCTGGGTGAAGATCGGCCCTCAAACGCATTTCTTCTAAGTCCAAACGTGCTTTGAGGTTATCTTTTGTCTTCCTTTTAATGTCTAATAGTGTGCCAATAATATTATCCACCACATTTTTCTCTATGTGCATCACATCAAGATTGTGGCGTAACAAATTATTTTTCTAATATGGCAATGTAAAAAAAATACTCTTCTTCTTCCAGAATCTTGGCTCCTCAGCAACTATCGTACCAGTATTCGACTTTTTCTCAATATAAGGCTGGTCAGCTACATAGTCAACACCCTCTAACTGTGACATGATCTCCTCACCGTTTGGAACAATAGGCGGAAGATCCATTTCTTGTGTACCATCAAACGACCTCTTATCCTTTCTGAAACTATGATCCATTGGCAACCATCTCCTATGCCCCATAAAACAATATTTGTTTCCATTTCTTAACCGCTTAGACCATGTATTACCCATACAACAAGGACATGCTGCACGCCCTTTCGTACTCCAACCAGACAAATCACCATATGCAGGAAAATCATTTATTGTGCACATCAAGGCCGCTCGTATCGTAAAGTTATGCTTGCAGGATGCATCATAAGTCAGTACTCCTACTTCCCATAATTCTTTTAATTCTGATATTAAGGGCTCTAAGTAGGTATCTATATTCTTTCCAGGTGTACGTGGGCCTGGGATAATCAATGATAACATAATAGAAGATTGTTTCATGCTCATCAAAGGAGGCAAGTTGTATGGTACCAACATTACTGGCCAAATACTGTGAGAAGTGCTCATATTGCCAAAAGGATTAAACCCATCTGATGCTAAGCCAAGTCTGACACTGTGCGAGTCAGAGGAAAATTCTGGGTACTGCCTATCAAATTCCTTCCATGCTAGTCCATCGGCAGGATGCCTTAGCACCCCATCCTTTGTGCGCTTATCAGCATGCCACTTCATGTGTGAAGCAATCTTCTGTGACATAAACAACCTTTGCAATCTTGGTATCAAAGGAAACCACCGCAATACCTTTGCCGGTTTTTTTTTATTTATTTTCGAGACGAATCATCAGCCCCACTCTTGGTCTGCTTCCACTTCGACACCTTGCATTTTGTACATCTTTCTAACTTCTCGTTGTCCTTCCAAAACAACATACAACCATTGTGACATGCCGTTATCTTCTCGTATCCCAGCCCAAGTCCTTCATATATTTATTCGCCTCGTATGTGTCTTTAGGCAACTTCGCATTTGATGGAACAATACCTTTAAGAAATCCAAGCAACTTTGTAAATGAGGCATTACTCCATCCACCTTCACACTTCAAATTATAAAGACCAACAATTGCACTAAATTTGCTGTGTTCTGTACACCCTGACCACAGTGGCTCTTCTGAATCTTTCAACAAGTCAAAGAATTTTTTGGCATCCTCAGTAGGACCTTGTTCATCTTGGTGTAGAACTCCAACTTCCTCACCCATTTCAGACCCACCTCCATCTTCCCGAATATCATGCATGGGGAAAACTTCATGCAACAAGGCTTGCATCTCATTGGAGTGCATTGGCTCGGAAGCCATACTACAGCCTTCATTTATTGGCTTGCTGATAACTGGAGTGTTAGAGACCTGAGCAACACTTGGGTATTGTTCTCCATGCATGAACCATGTTGTGTAGTCCTGCAAAAACCCTCCTTTTCCCAACAACAAATGGTCGTATACATCACGGGGAATTAGTGCCTTGTGGAAATGACACTGTCTACACGGGCAAATAATTTTCCCAGGAGTTTTTGTGTTTTCAAGGGCAAAGTCAATAAAGTCCAAAACACCAATCCTGAACTCTCTGGAGTTCCTAGGCTTTGAGATCCAACTCTTGTCCATAACTTAACTACAATACAAATAAACAACAGAATTTGCTCAGTTTGAAAATGTACAAGCACAAACATCTATAATAGATTAGAGATATCATAAAATTATGATATCATTTGGTAAGGAAAAGATTTCTCATATATTTCAATATCCTTTAACTAACTTTGGCTGGCAGAATTTTCAAACCAACTTTTGGGTCCTATTTTAAAGGACAACGTAAATCATATAGCAGCTATGAATCATTACTTAGAGAGAGAGAGAGAGAGAGAGAGCAACATGAATCATTACTTCTAAAAAAAGGTAACATGAATCAGCACTTGGAAAAAGATGTCAAATAACATGAGATGATCCATAGAATGACACATGGCACCATTATTCTTTTTAATGGAAGCTCTCAGTAGGTCACAACCACAAGGTTAGCTCAAACATCTATCAATNAAACAACAGAATTTGCTCAGTTTGAAAAATGTACAAGCACAAACATCTATAATAGATTAGAGATATCATAAAATTATGATATCATTTGGTAAGGAAAAGATTTCTCATATATTTCAATATCCTTTAACTAACTTTGGCTGGCAGAATTTTCAAACCAACTTTTGGGTCCTATTTTAAAGGACAACGTAAATCATATAGCAGCTATGAATCATTACTTAGAGAGAGAGAGAGAGAGAGAGCAACATGAATCATTACTTCTAAAAAAAGGTAACATGAATCAGCACTTGGAAAAAGATGTCAAATAACATGAGATGATCCATAGAATGACACATGGCACCATTATTCTTTTTAATGGAAGCTCTCAGTAGGTCACAACCACAAGGTTAGCTCAAACATCTATCAATTATTCTTTTCTTTTGGGCTTAATTTAATTGGTTGTTGCTTTAGGGAAACATTTTATTCTTAAAATTCTGGACTCTTTCGGCTTTGACTCTTTTGTTTTTTGGAAGCAATGGTAACTACTAGCTACTTCAACCCAAAGCCGGAGGATTTCTTTGGTGGTGCAACCTTGGGGACCCATCACTATGAAAGCAATGACAAAGAAGCTATGGCTCTCAGCTTAGACAACATGTTTTACATAACAAGAACACAATCACTACACAAAACACAAGATACTAGCAGTTGTAGAGCAATAGACCAGCATGTTTTTTAAGAAATGAGGGTAGCCATTGTTAAGCTCTTGATAAATTTTCTTATCTATGTATATGTAGAGATGATAAAATGTGAAAGAGTCCCTGTCAATGGCCTTCCTATTTATACTACCATTTTTCTTTGTTGTGATGATACCATACACTCTGATTTAATCCAGCTTCTAACATTGCTTTCCTCTATTGCTCAAAAAAAAAAAAAAATTGCTTTCCTCTAGTAACTAATACGCTATTAAATTCTCAATTACTATTAATTAAATCCCAAATAACCTCAACTAAACATTCAAGCATTTGTATAGGACCTCAATTTTATAATAGGATAATTAATTTGAAGAAACTACAACTGGGCCAATAAATTAAATCTCCAATTCATACATACTAGAAAATCTGTAATTTTTAACTTTATTTATTCATTCCAACACAATTGAAAAATCAACTAAAATAAACATCATCACAAGAAATATCAGATTTCAAATGAAGTACAACTAAGTTTTTCCTCATTGCTTGAGCTCTTCCATTACAAACCATTTACACTAACAACACCACTAAGAGTTCTCAATACACACGGAAAAAATTAGGACTCAACGTTTAAACGTTTTTCATGAACCACAAAGCAGGGATCACAGTCATTCATCATCCTAGCTAACTCTAGTAAGTTGTGTCCAGTACAATAGTTCCATAATAATGACATTTGGAAGGGAATTAAGGGAAATTGTAATTGTATTCAACTCGTGCTCACTAAAAGAAAATGAAATGTGAATGCACGGTCCAAGCCTCCAATTCTTGTTATCAATATGAAATGAAATAACACAAGAATTAAATGCAACAAATTGGAAACTTGAATCAAAGAACAAAGAAGAGCTCTGTATATATGTTATTAATATGGAAAACCACTATTCTTCTCCTCCATCACAGAATCTTTCCAGAGTCCCAATACATTTGACATGCAAAGAAATCAACCCAGCAAAATTGTTCCAAAGAATTGGAACACCAAGAATAGGAATCGAAATTTCAGATGTAAAGACAAGAATTTAATCAAAAAGTAATAAAAGATGGAAACAAGAAACAAAAAACAATGTAGAAAAAATTAGTACTCATCCTTCCTACTCAAACTTATTAATGGATCTTACCAAAAATTAGCAAACCGCATGGATGTTGGCCATAATGGAGTTTACATTCCAAAATCAAGTGGACCAGAGATTAATTCCTTGCCCTAAGAAAAAGGTGAGAACTTTCATCAAGCAAGCATCAGAAG
>FXXK01000288.1:48731-95444 GCA_900184695.1 Betula pendula
AAAAAAGAAAAAAAAAAAAGATTAAAAGAATCTATAAAATAATGAGAAGAATTCACGCGAGAATCCTTGTTAGTTCACTGAATAAGAATTAAAGAAATTCCAACAAATTGGGGGGAGAATCACTAGGTTGTTGGATGCCTTGAGAAATTATCAGGTGGCCCTAGTGGAAGTCTACTACCCCCATCTTCTCACGTGCATTAAGTGTGCTCGACCTTCTCTAGTGATCAACTTCCCACAATGGTGGGATCCCCATTCCCCAATAAAATACCCAAAAAATTTGGGATCCAATGTAAAGACTCTCTCCGCCCCACACATCCCCACCCCCCTTTTTAGTCATCAGACCCACTATCCCTTTGTTCTTTCAATTGTCTGAGAGAGAGAGAGCAGAGGAACTAATAAATTGGGAAGGAAAACACACCAAAGGGAGGAGATCTGGCAGAGGCGGGCTGAGACGCCTGCGATTTCTGGCGGCTGAGGCAAGCTGGCTGGTGGCGACTAGGGTGCAAGTGATGGCGGGGACGACGAGAAGAGGAAGGCGTCCCGGAGGAGATCAAAGTACAGCAGCTAGACAAATGGAGATATGAGGGAGGCGTCTTGGCTGATCAAAGTACAGCTGCCACAAAAAATGGAGAGATGAGTCCGGTAGGTGCAGGGAGTCGGAGAGGAAAAAAAATTGGAGAGATCAATGAGAGAAACTTACAGAGAGATAAGAAAAAAAAATATCAGATATTTCATTAGACGCGCGTCGATCTTCTAGCTGTACGTACAGCAGCTAAAAAAAATTAAAAGAAAAAAATTACAGAACCGCGCAAAACAGAGCGCGCGGGGGACTGGACTTTTCATCAAAATTTCTGGCGTTTAAGTATAAACGCCAGAAATTTCATGTTTAACTGGCGTATCCTCATACGCCAGTATAAAAACGCCAGAAAAATACTTTTACCTGGCGTGTGGTCATACGCCAGTATAAAAACGCCAAAAAAATATTTTTTCCTGGCGTTTATAATAAACGCCAGTGCCGTGTTTTTTTTGTAGTGTAAGGAGATGGTGGAGATGAACTGTGAACTGCCAATGATCCGTAATCGCTATGGAAGGACACCGGTTCAAGCGGCAGCTAGGCTGGGATATAGAGATATGGTGTCGTATCTACTCACTGTCACTCCTTTTGAACAGTTGATACTTTCGAACGCATTGAGCTCCTTCTTGCTACTATTTCCACTGAATTGTATGGTATGTCCATAAATTTCAGAATGAGTTTTAGGCAGTTTGGATAGAGTTACAACTTCTTTTGAAATATTAGTGGGCCAGTGGCCATTATCTATAAAGATTTTTGAACCAACCTTTGCCAATCATCAAATTTGTTATGAAGAGAAATACGTAAGTCTTTTAGTGAGTTCATGCATAATATAGTATATTGAGACATCTCTTAATTCAAAAGCTTAAGCGTATGAATTTAGGCCCAATAATACTATATAAACTACTTACTCTTCTTACATCTTAACAATGTGAAATACAAACTTTACAAGTGCACTCACAACAAAATTAATGTGCTGTTTTTATGGCAGATATAGCATTGGTAATTTTGAAAAACAATCCAAAATTAACGATAGAAAAGGATGAACATGGGAACACAGCATTTCAAGAGTTAGCCAGAAGGCCTTCTGCAATTGTAGGCAAAAGTCAAATATCAGTTTGACAAAGATGTTTAAACTCCTGTTAGTTTGCCTCCTACCAAAACTTTCTTTAATTGCGTTGATATATATAACATTTCCCAATTAGTTGTTTCTATTACATTAATCAAAATATGATGACAATTTTACTCTAATCACCTTGGAATATGAAAGTGGTCTTAGGTGATCTCTCAAATCTTTATATGATATATATCTACTTCCTAAACTATATATGTAAATATATATATATGAATATATATGTATATATATATATGACGCGAGAAATTCTGATGAAATAAGCTCATTCTGATGAAGTAAGTTCTTTTTTATTTGACATGTCCCAATCTATTGTAATACTTGTAACGCGGCGTTTGGTTCACATAATCTAATATTCATGGGACATTTATATTTCCAGTAATGTGATGCATGCCTAGAAATCCAAATTCTTGAGAATATGACTAAACTCACGTTTGGAAATTGTTATGAATATTAGGAATCTTAGAAATATGAGATTCTTATGTTTGCTTTATTTCTAGGCATCATGTAGGAATTATTTATGCTTCCCAAAATATCCCTATTGTTCATCCCTCTTTATTGCATAAGACTCTTTAATTAATACAAAAGTGAATCTAATAGCATTTTTATTTTTTGTGAAATAAATTTTTATATACAAATTTTACAGGTAATATTAAGTATTAATATTGCATATATTTATTAAAGGTCAAACATACTACTATATCAAGCATGCATGTTACCATCACTTTTATATGGTTTTCTACAAATAATAATAATAAAAATATATGAATCATGGAATCGATGATTTTTTATTTTTTATTTTTTTTTAAAAAAACATGGAATGAATAAGACAGATGTGAATGGGTTTTCAATTATTAATGCATTAACAAATATTTTTTATGCAGAGAGAAATACTTGCAAGAGTGTGACACAGATGAAATTAAAAACATAAAAGTAGCAGCTTTTATGGATCCCAACTTTTTTTTTTTTTGTTGGGAATGTGGATTTCCTTCTTTTGGTGGGAATGTGAGTTGGAAATATGGATTCTCTTTACTTAAATGCAACCAAACAAGTAATCTCCCAGATAACTATTTCCTTTCTATACACATAAGGACTCTTAAAAGATTACCCCCAACTAAACTCCACAGAACTGTTTCCTTTATATAAACACGAGTATGGTGGGAAGTGTTTTTTTTTTTTTTTTGGTGGATGCTAAAACCTCTTCTTAAATTCAAATGCATAGATCTTTTTATTCTTCACTTCTTTTTTATTTGAGAATAGGGTATAGTCATGAAATTAGTATGACATTTTGTCTCTGAACATAAATAAATGTTTGGAAAATGCTAGAGCTACTACCAATTTCACTACAAAACTTCTACAAAGATGTGGCATCCTCTGTGGCAACTTTTGTTTCCGAGTCAGTTTTTTATTAACAACTACTACATTGCCACGTCAGTTTTTTGAAAAAATATGTAGTGACTGTGTAGCAGATCTCTAAAGTTTATATATTTTACTCAAATATGATTCAATATGGTACTCTCAAAAACTGAGATGCTGAAGAAAGAGACAAAATTCATTATTACTAGATAACTACTTGTTTAGCCATTATAATAACCAAGTCAATTAATATATTGATATTTTCTCACAGAACCAAACTTTTTTTCCTTATTATTAAAATAACAGAAATTAATGGTACTTTTTTGCTAATATATTACATATTTGCGAATAGAATCAGAGTCATCAGCATTAGGATGGGAGATCGTGGCATCCTATATGAATAGAGAGATACAAGAGATTAAAGTGCCCAAGTTAGGGAAAGACAAAACATATCTAAAGATATCAACAATTCGGATACATTAACTGCATATAATGCATGCATTACATTATCTTTAATTTTTTTTTCTTTTATTAAACTTTCACGATCATTTCTTATCATGGATCTTGTTAAAATGATGTACATAGAATTAATATTTCTTTTTTACTAGACTATTTATTCATTAACTCTTTTATAAATCCTAGGGTTCAAATGGATATGTAACAAAGCTTCAATGCAGACATTAGCCCATCAATTATTTGAAGACCTTTGGAAAGAGGTTGTAATATTGCTAGACAATCAGTTGTCATCAATCCTCATTCACACTCATATGACTTTACTTATTGAGGCTGCAAAAGTAGGAAATAAAATAGTAGTTTGATGTATCCAAGTGTCACACTTGTCAATTCGAGAGGCTACTTTAAAAATGAATGGTAGTTTGTGAGTTTAAATATATTTACCCATAATTTAAGATAACTTACTATCTACATCCATTGCAATTATCTCAATATATTGAATGTTTAACACTCATCTCATTAAGATTTGAGCAAAAGTTAAATATCTAAATCCATATGAAATATGGTGATTAGCTCCTACAGATATTGTACAATGTTATAATTAGGATGTTCAAACTTTGAAAAAAAAAAATGAATACCCTTATAAATGTGAGGGTATTCTTCGGATGTGTAGCACTACTCTATCATTAATATGTTCCATGAAAATGTTACTGTTTAATTTTATTATAGTAATTAATATATAAAGATCGAGATCTTAACAAAATCTTTATTAGACATGACGAAAATCATGTACAAAAATGGCACAATGAAGTCTTTAATATATTATAAAAAGTTTCAATATTCAAATTTAAAGAAATTGTGGTAAATCTTGAAATATTCTTCCGGAAAAAACAAAATCAAAGGTTTTGGTGAAAGTGAAAGGAAAGTGCTTCGTGCTCTTAGTAGATTTTAAGAATAAGTACTTTGGTGACATGATCATTATAGTTTGGATAAATTCGATAGAAAAATAATTTGAATTTGGAAATATTGCAAAAAATTGGAATGAAAATCAGATATAAAAACTAAAAAAATTAAAAAGAAATTGTAGAGCCTTAAAAACTTAGGATATATTGATGATTGCATTGTACTTATGTTGAAATCTCGAAATTACTATAAATTTAAAATGTAGAACAATCTTAACTTAACTAAACAGGATAAATACAAAAGTCACCAAAATAATTTAGAAAGGACAAAACAGTAATAGAAACACCCATCTCATAATCTAAGATAGCAAATCAACGAATCAACAAAAAAGAATTAGAACCCTAACTACTGAAAAGATAATGAAAATACAGTTGATTGATCTTTGAGAGAGAGCGAGAGTGAGTTGTTCGTTTGCTGTGGGACTAGAGAAGGTAATGAGGGGCATTGTACTTCTGTTGAAATCTTAAATTTGATGAGCTCTTATCGAGATCTCAATCTTGATATGTTATGACTGTATTGAAAGTAAATATTGAACTTTTCATAGCGAGAAGTTTATTCCCAAACTTATGTTTGAAGGAAGTTCAGGTTTCTTTTAAGAATGTACCCAAATTTATCTCGTTATGAACTTTATGAATTTCATCAAATCAAATAGTACTCTAATTTAGTGTTCCAAATTGTATTGGTTTTGTTTCTTGATATGGATAGATGTTCGTTAATTAAAAAAAGAAAAAATCCTGGCCTGAACATCCATAAAAACCAATGGCTGCGATTGGCCTGATGACATAGTTAGGGTTTTTATTTTCTTCTTTCTTTTAGAGAAACAAACCAACATCTCTTCTTCTTTCCCCTCCTGATCAAATAGGCTTTTTTTGTTTTCTTCCTTATTTAGTTATCTTCTTGGCGGTGGCCGATTTGTATGCATGTCAATGGCAATTGGTAGCGGCACTGAGAAGCCTAACAATAACTGCCATGCATGCGCAGCATGCAAGCACCAAAGGAAGAGGCGCGACGACAATTGTGTGATGGTTCCATACTTCCCCGCCGACAAGGCAAAAGATTTCAAGGCAGTTCACAAACTTTTCAGTGTTAAAAACGTGTCAAAGGAGTTCAAGAGTCTCAACGTGCGGCATAGGCAATCGGCTGTTACGTCTCTCATATGTTGGTGGGCCTCTTTGACAATGCAGTCTTGATGGTAATAGAGTTAAATATATAGGAGTATCAATTTATGACTTTAGACTAGTTTCGATTATAAATATATATATATATATATATATATATATATATATATATATAATATATATATATAGATATATATAATATATATATATATTATTATATATATATATATATATAATTTTTTTATTTCTTTTCTAGAGATTTTTTTTTTTAAAAAAAAAACAAAAATTAGTTTTTTTTTTTTAAAAAAAATTAACTTAGTAAACTCTTCGTGAAAACATGATGTTTGATATTGGTTTTGATTTGAAAAAAATGTTTTGATATGATATAAATGTGAGAAATATTTTTTTTAATAAGATCTATATTTAACAAGTTTTTTTATGTTTTGAATTGTCAGTTAATGATTTTGAAAAAGCGTATTTTTGCTTTGAAAACAGAAAAGTGATTTGAAATTCATTAGACCACATATGGAGCAAATAATTGTATTAGAAGGAAACAAATAATTCAATTTTGTCAATTATTTGTTGGGTCTTCCTTAGGGTCCATTTGGGATTACGATTTAAAAAAAATGCGATTTTAAAATAGCGATTTTAAAAAGTGCGATTTTAAAATGTGATTTTTAAAAACGCAGTTAAGCGTTTGGCAAAATCGCAATTTGGCATTTAAAATTACAGTTTAGACTTTAAAATTTCGCGGTTTCAAAAAAGTACTCCCTTATCTATGATTTGAAAACGCAGACTTTCTGCGTTTTCAAATCGCAATTTTTTAAAATTCTCAAACAATCAATTTTTGTGATTTGGTTTAAAATCGCACTTTTTATCTATAAAATCGCAATCCCAAATGCACCCTTAATTCAGTAACATTCTGAATTTTTAATAAATGGACTTTTAAGAAACCGCTCAGCAAAGGTGTGCAAATCTTTAAATTACAATTTTGAGCGAAGTCAAATTCAAAGCATAATTTTTTTTTTTTTTGGAAAAAGTCTGACATCCCCTCAAATTACTACTTACTTGACAATGTTTCTCCAAAACTATCAAAAATTGTTGATGTTTCCTCTAAGTGGAAGCTGAAGCCTGAAGAGACAAAGAGATAAGAGAGATTTTAGGGTAATTCGGGGGCCTTAGAGGCCTACTTCCACCTACATCGATTTTTATTGAATGACTTGATTATACAATTATATTACCTGGCCTATTTATAAGAAAAATATAGTAAATGTGTTAGCTAGGTGTAGGAAAGATAGAGATTTGATTATAGACAGACAACTATAGTAATTCAATACTTATAAATAAATATATTAAGGCTAATATAAAAAATATCTCATATATTCCAACACTTTTTATTCCACTGCATCGATCTCTCGTGAAGCTGCATCCATGAACGGGCTGTGGCCATGGCATGCATGCCGTCACCCCATTGATATCTTTGGTTTGGATCAATGTCTCAAACTAATTTGCACGAGCACCACCATAGTACAAGCGAACAAGAGTTCTTTTATATTTATTTTTTCTCCTAATTTCTTATCGGTTCAATCTAAAATGGGAATCGACCACTTGTCCGAAACCCATTTAAAAAGTGAGAGGAAACTCCAGTCTAGATGAGGATAAACCATGTGAAGGTCAATAGTCCAACTAAAGATTCTTGATATATATATAGCACTTCGAAGTGGTAAGCTTGTGCTTTACTTTGTTGAGTGGGGCAAGATTTGAGAGATCTTGAATTTGTTGCTATATAGATTAATTAACACCTCACAAGCTTAACAAAAAAAAAAAAGAAATAAAAAAAAGAAGAAGATTAACAATTCACAATCTTACTAGCTAGCTTGATTGAACATGGGCCATTGGAGGCCTCAAACAATTGCCAATCTTAATTGGATGCCAAGTCTACTAGTTCTCCGGATTTCACTTATTAACAAGTCACAATCTCTCTTCTTTCTTTGCTTGCCTTTGTAGGATGATTTGTTTTTATGGTTGTAAAAACATGACTCACAAAGGTAGGGCCATGAGCTTAGAAAATAGTGAGGCATTGATCAGAAAAGTAAAAACCTTATTTTTTTAGTTTGTTTTGCATAATATATGTCATTAAGAGGTTCCTAACAAAAGGACTATGTATGTTTGCTAATGTGTTTTTTGCTTTTACTCACAATTTGACAAAAAAAAAAAAGTGGCCCAAACCTTAGATTCGTTTGTAACTCCTTTTATCTTGGGATATCTTAGAGTATTTCTTTTAGACTGGTTAGCTAAGTTTGAGATATACCCTTGTACTCGATCCTATACCATTGTTGCCTGCATGTGATGATCTAGCGAAAGCATGAAGACTCATATATAGCTGGATTTGAGGTCCCTGTTTATTTTCAATCAATGGCCTGGATTGAAGAAATTACAAACCCTAGAATCCATATATAGCTAGCATCCAATTGACAAGAAGTGTGGGAGACTACTAATATTCATCGAAAAGTCGTATATAAGCAAAAAAACAAAAATCAAAAGTCACAAAAACAAACGGCAAAGTCTTCACGTTATCATCAAAACCAAATGAATGACAAGAGTGCCCACTCACAGAATAAGAAAATCGAACAAAACTAACAGCCATTCATTCAGATTAGGATTCCTGCAATATCAAGCTAGGATATTGTAAAGCTTGCAATACCTTATATATTAGCTGTTCGTTACAAACGAATGGCCAAGAATGTGGATCATCCAAATCTAAAAAAAAAAAAATCCAAAAGACTCACAAAAAAAAAATAATAATAATAAAAAAAGATAAAAAGAGTAATGCTAGAAACCACATTTTTACCTTATTTTGCTAATGTGACAATATCATTCAGCCATTAGATTATTTTATTTTTTAACAAGACCTGATCTAAAAGTTGATTAGCACTGTCACATTAGTAAAGTAAAATACTTGTGGAATAAAAATATAGTTTTACACGATTTCTATTCAGTTTTAATTTACCATATATAAAATTATAATTATGGTCTCCAGATGAAAAGATTTGAAAAAAAGAAAAAAAAAAAAAGAAGTTGACTAGGGGGCCTAGGGCGTTGCCTTAGCTTTACTAGCCACGGCATGGCAGCCACACAAGACATTCAAAAGACAAAAAAAAAAAAAAAAAACGAGCGAACCGGGAAGAGCGGGCATGGCGCAGGAAAATAGGTGATTAATTTGTCAAGACTCAAGAGGCTCTGAAGGTCAGTTTGTAACGGCTAGAATTCTGATAGTAAGTGGTGATTGTCCTGCTTATAAATTAAATTGACTCACAAATCATGATAATATCATATTCATATGCTATTCAATTACTACAACTAGATATCCATATCTATCAGTTTGCGTTGTGTAAGTTCATGAAAGGAAACTTGATAGGCATTATAAAGCAAGAAAAAAAAATGAAAAATTTACGCATTATATTGCGTTTATTCAGAAATCAAAAATGCTTGTAAAGTAAGTAGTTTTTTTGAACGAAGATATGGGCTAACTGGTCATATATATCAATTAATTTTTGTGTCATATGAGTTCCATATTAATTAGCATATTTTAATCACGGTGAGAGCAACACGTACATAATAGACATGAGGTTCTATGTATATATAGGAATGCATTGAAAAAATGAACAATTTATATGCTGAAAATTCCCTAGACATAGCTTGGATTCTTCAAATTGAAAAAAAAAAATTACTAATTTTATTAAGTTACAATCATCGATCGTATTGATTTGGAGTAGAAGATGGTGATGGTGGTAGACAATGAAGAAAACAAATTAAAAGAAGAAGGAGAGAAAAATACGTAATTGACCATTATTCCTATTTA
Source organism: Betula pendula (assembly GCA_900184695.1). Taxonomy (NCBI): domain Eukaryota; kingdom Viridiplantae; phylum Streptophyta; class Magnoliopsida; order Fagales; family Betulaceae; genus Betula; species Betula pendula. The sequence goes on from FXXK01000288.1 coordinate 58,187, forward strand.
TTCTATCTATTTTTTTTTCTCTCTCTAATCCTCAAAAGATATATATATCTTTTGCTTTGTGATCCATACACAGTCAAGAATTGAGGGTTTAGTCATTATGTTTATTTATTTTTGGATATTGTATATATATATATATATCATATACTTGGGTACTGCATGGTTGAAACGTTAACATCTTTTGTTTCAAAGTGTTAATATCATTACAAAGCAGAGGGTCTTTAGTTTGAGGAGAGAGAGAGAGAGAGAGTTTGGCCCAATCAAATCGTGATGGTGATATTTTAAACTTAACTATAGAATGTAGATGATGTACGTAGAGTGATATTAGTGATTTAACTAAGTCGTGGGTTTTTTTTGTTTATATATATATATAATTTCTTTTGTGAAAAGATATAGTATAGTAATGTATATAGATATATATAATTTGTAGTTAGCTTGTGTTTGTCACTAAATGCTGGCCTCGTTTGGCAACGGTCAAGACTATACTATTCACAGGTTTTGATTAAATAAAAAAAAATATATATTCACACTTTTTATATTATATCAATACTTTTTAACACTTTTTATATTTTTTATATCACATCAAACACTTTTTATTACTATTTAATAAAATACTTACTAAAAATAAAAAAAAATTCACTTTTTCATTACAAAAAATTGACAACATTCTTTCTACTTTATATTACATCAATTACTATTTAAATGAACAGTAAAGTCTTGACCTTTGCCAAACAAGGCCACTAAATTACTGCGTAGGTTGTGCTTGGTCTCTTGCTAACATTAATTTTGTGTGGGGGGTTGCTTTTTGGGGATCTGTTTTTTTGTTTGGTTCTATTTTTAAATAATAAGTATTACTTATAAAAAAAATAAAAAAAATAAAAAGACGATAATAATACTTCAACCATGTTGAAAATTATATATATAAAATATGAAGGCTAAAACAATAATATTAGAAACCATTAAGTTTTAATTATATATCATTTACTCTCGGGCTGTTGAAGTATTATTATCATCTATGAGTAAAGATAAAAGACAGCCTGGGCTGAAATGAATAGCATTTCAGCCTAGGCACATGAACAGTGATTTTACTGTTTATGGGCCCCGTAAACAGTGTTTTTTTTTTTTTCCTCTGATTTAGCCCAGGCTGATGCACTGTAACATCATCATGGGCTGATGCCAATCGTTGCTCATCATCTATATACTCAAGCCAGAAGTGAAACACTTTAAAACAAAAAAAAAGTCAGAAGTGAAAGCTCCATAAACAATCAATAATAGAAATCGTTGACTTTAGCCCAGGGAAAAAAAAAAAAAAATCATTTAAAGCCCAAATAAATTTATAAGTTTTATATATGCTTCGTGTAGTCGGTCATTTTATTTTAAATATAGCTCAATAATAAAGGCAATGTTTTCTCTATCAAAACACTGACACGATTTGTATTTTAAGCCAAGTTTTGAATACATTATTCATGAACACAAGCGGTCTTTCCCACAATCTATGTGCATTAATTAAGGTTTATTATCAAAACTCCGTTTCCTTTAAATGCTCAACATGCTCTGAAGCTCAATTTGTAATGGCTGGAATTCTAATACCATGTGTTGTAAAGCATCTCTAATAAATATTTACCATAATAATTAAATAGTTGTTGTCATCATGCCCTAGACTTACCATTTTTCTCAATAAATTTATTTGTCACACCAATGCTGCAATGGGGTGTGATTGTCCTGCTGAAATTGGCTGGCAAATCATGATCATATAAAACTGGGGTCACCATCTATCAGTTTGCATTGTTTAAGTTCATGGAATGAAACTTCATAGGCATAGCGAGCGAAAAAAATTGAAAATTCATCCAACTGCTTCATTCGACATCATTTCTCTCTCTCTCTCTCTCTCTCTCTCTCTTTAAATCTTAAACTTTCAAGGATCGATCTCAATATATAGATGGCTCATAAAAGAAGACAGGCGAATGCGACAATTGCAAGGAGTGAGACATTTCCACCAACGAGTTCTGGGCAAGAATTCTCTTCCGCTCCATCATTTCCTACATCAGCATATTCCCCGTACATGGCCGTGGGAGAATTTGTCTGGATAGATGTAGAGGAGGCAAGCTTCAGAAAGGATTTTGTAAACGAAACAAGCGAGAGCAAGTGTCTTTCTTTGTCTTTCATTAGAATATTAATTAATAGCAGATTAATATTTTCTTCGATTTTTTCTAAATGTAGATAATCAAATTTTTTTTTACTTTTTTATTTAAATTTAACTCTACAATAACATACTTCCCTTATCTTTTCTCAATATCATTAAATATTCTTTAAATTATATGTTAGAGAAAAAAAAGAGGAAAACATAAATTTTTTTATATTAAAATAACGTTAACAAAACTACTTTTGCTTCTCTATGTTTAGAGTATAACTTTTGGTTCCCTTAGTGTTTTTCTAGTTTAAGAAATACCAAGAAAAGTTCTTTTTTTTTTTTTTTTAAATTAATTTTTTTCTACATCTCAAAAAGGAAATGAGTTTTAGAAAAGTTGATTCTAATACTCGTACAAGCGGTCACTGAATGTGACATGCTGTTTTCGAATAAGTTAGGGAAAGGTATTGTCTCTCATTATTTAATACGTTTGGCTTTCAAAAATTTCAGGGAAAAGAAATCTGTGTGTTCCCCTCCTATGAGCTGCTCTAAAAGGTGATTGGTAGGTAGCTAAGGCTTTACTTGAGAGATACCAGGATGACGTTCAAGTTCCCATAACGCTATAGAATGACACAGCTCTTCATGTTGCGGCGATAGCATAACGGACGACGTTTGTAAAAGAAATGATGAAATTGACGACCTCAGAAGACTTGGAATTGAAAACCAAATCAGCAATGATGGCCCTTCACTTTGCTGCTAGATCAGGAATGGTGGGAGTTGCTAAGGAGATGGTGGAGAGGAACAGTAAACTGCCATTGATCCGTAATCGCTATGGAAGGACACCAGTTCAAGCCGCAGCTAGCTAGGCTGGGATATAGCTATAGTGTCGTATCTACTCACTGTCACTCCTTGCAAGAGTTAGCCAGAAGGCCTCTTGCAATTGGCGGCAAAAGTCAAATATCAGTCTGGCAAAGATGTTAAACTCATGTTAGTTTGCCTCCGACCAAAACTTTCTTTAATTGCATTGATATATATATAACATTTCCCAATTAGTTGTTTCTATTACATTAATCAGAATTTGATGACAATTTTACTCTAATCACCTTGGAATTGGAAAGTGGTCTTCGGTGATCAGAGGTGATCTCTCAAATCTTTATATGATATATATCTACTTCCTAAACTCTCTTATATATCTACATCCTATATAGATATATAAATCCAAATTCTTGAGAATATGACTAAACTCACGTTCGGAAATTATTAGGAATATTAGGAATCTTAGGAATATGAGATTCTCATGTTTGCTTTTATTTCTAGGCATCATGTAGGAATTATTTATGCTTCCCAAAATATCCCTATTCTTTATCCCTTCTTATTGCATAAGACTCTTTAATGCAAAAGTACTGAATCTAATAGCATTTCTATTTTTTGTGAAATAAAATTTTATATACAAATTTTACAGGTAATATTAAGTATTAATATTGCATATATTTATTAAAGGTCAAACATACTACTAGACCAAGCATGCATATTGCCATCACTTTTATATGGTTTTTTTTTTTTTTTGGTTTTGTAAAACATGGAATGAATAAGAGAGATGTGAATGGGTTTTCAATTATTAATGTCATTAACAAATATTGTTTATGCAGAGAGAAATACTTGCAAGAGTGTGACACAAATGAAATACAAAACATAAAGTTGACGTAGCGGAAGACTTGGTAAACAAATCAGAAGCGTCTGCGTCTTCTGACTAAAAGATAAAACAAGCCCGCAGGCTTAACAGTAACAAACTCCGCAGAGTATTTGAGAGAAATTCTCTGATTAAAAATATTCAATTGGTGTTTTGATTTATAATGTAAACTCACCTATAAATACTAGTAGAAAACTTGAAGAGAAAGTAATCCTAGTCCTAGTAGAATAAGTAATCCTAGTTCTAGTAGAACAAGTAAACCTAATCCTAGAAAGGAAATAAATAAATACAAGTCTACAAAGGAAATAAAAAAATAAATAAATACAATATTGAAAAGGATTTATTTATTTTAGGAGAATCCTAATCTAAAATAGAAAATTAATAAATTAATTTTTCTGTCAACCGAATACGGTTGACAATCAGCAGTGATCGTAACAAAATCTTTCTTTCTATACTTTCACTGTCTGAATCTGAACAAAAATATTCTTGAACGACACTTTCTCAATATATTATTTGTTATTTTTCTTATTTTAGAATTTACCGAAAATATAGGTAAATTCTGTCCTACATCAGACACCCCCACTTGAAAAAAACACGTCCTTGAGTTTTCTTTGTGATAAGGCACGCGCGGCTTCTCTGGAGAAAGGTACTTAGAGAAATCTACGTAGATAGCATCAAAACACGTCTTTTCCCTATTGTCTTCCATAAAAATTCCTCCAACAATTTCTTTTTTGATATCATCTTCAACTTTTCTTTTTTTTTCAAAGGAATTGACATTGCTTTTTTCTTCCGTAGTGATCGTGATGAGTTGCGCCTGTGGTGGATGTTCCTCAATTGGTGCAGTTGTTGGAACAAATGGTAGTAGTTGCACAAATTGTTTCTGTAACGGCAACGCCACCAAATTAATAACCTCCACATTATTTTTACCGTAATTAATATTCTCTTCATAGGTAGGGTGCCTGTTTGTAGATTCAGAATCATGCTTATAGACAGCTTCGACACAACCTCCATATTTGTTAACAAACATGTCGATACTTTGCTTGATATCGTCTAAGATTTTTCACATTGATTGAAGTACTTGTTCTTGAAAGTGTGCTTGTTGTGATCGAGCCTTTGGTCGCTTGATATATCGCTAGTAGTCAGTTCTTGAAACAAACTCTCTCTCACAAATGAATTCGTTAGAGTAATTGTAACTGTAGTATGAATTGGCCATCGAATCCGGATAATGCCGACTCGGATACCCCATGAATTCGGCTCTTGAACGAGCCCCTCCCCTACAAGCGGCATTGTTGAAGAGGTTGCAACCGTTGCTCAGGTAGCCATCGAACAGGATAACGCCTGCTCTGATACCAACTGACGTAGCGGAAGACTTGGTAAACAAATCAGAAGCGTCTGCGTCTTCTGACTAAAAGATAAAATAAGCCCGCAGGCTTAAAAGTAACAAACTCCGCAGAGTATTTGAGAGAAATTCTCTGATTAATAAATATTCAATTGTGTGTTTTGATTTACAATGTAAACTCACCTATAAATACTAGTAGAAAACTTGAAGAGAAAGTAATCCTAGTCCTAGTAGAATAAGTAATCCTAGTTCTAGTAAAACAAGTAAACCTAATCCTAGAAAGTAAATAAATAAATACAAGTCTACAAAGGAAATAAAAAAAAAGTAAATACAATATTGAAAAGGATTCATTTATTTTAGGAGAATCCTAATCTAAAATAGAAAATCAATAAATTGATTTTTGTGTCAACCGAATACGGTTGACAATCAGCAGTGATCATGACAAGATCTTTCTTTCTATACTTCCACTGTCTGAATCTGAACAAAAATCTTCTTGAACGACACTTTTCCAATATGTTATTTGTTATTTTTTTTATTTTGAAATTTACCAAAAATATAGGTAAATTCCATCCTACATCAAAAGTAGTAGCACCTTAGGTCATCAAATGATTCCTAACTCAAGATTTGTCCAGTTTTTGTTCGGTTCAAAGCTCATTGAAAATAATTAATGCAACCAAAAGATTGTAGAACTCGCAGTATATAGGAACTCTTTGATTTTATCTAAATATATAGAAGAAGAAGAAAATTTCTTACCTTTGTAGCTGGTTTACGGAAGCTAAAGATGATTAATCTTAAAAATTCGAGAGATGGATTTTTTAATGTGGGATTGAGAAAGCCTAGGAGAACAAGGATTACCAGATAAGGTGTTTGGCACGCTTATTAAAAAAAAGGAATTTTTGTCCGTTTAGAGTGGCAGGAATATTGTGGATCCCAACCTTTCTTTTTTTTTTTTGGGGAAATGTGGATTCCTTCTTTTGGTGGGAATGTGAATTGGAAATATGGATTGTCTTTACTTATAATTAAATGCAACCAAACAAGTAATCTTTTAGGATTCTAAGGAATCCTAAAATATTACCCCCAACCAAACGCGTACGCCAGCTGATAACTATTTCTTTTCTATAAACACAAGAGTATGGGTGGGAAGTGTGGTTTTTTTTGGCTGGATGCTAAAACCTATTCTTACTTAAATTCAAATGCACAGATCTTTTTATTCTTCTCTTCTTTTTTATTTGAGAATAGGCTATAGTCATGAAATTAGTATGACATCTAACCTAAATAACTCCTAAATTTGAAGCTGTTAGTCCATTATGGTTTAAATTTTGATCATGAAATTATTTAGACTCTTCAAATCCATTACCAAGTGCTGATTGCCAATAAATAACCACTCAATCACACTATAACCACATAAAATCATAAAAAGTCATGTCAATTTTGTTGGAGTACGTCTATCCAAAAATAAGAAACAGGTTGGTTGAAAAATCAAATATCTTGAGCCCAGGAATAATCCATTGTAAAGCTCAACGACATTTTGTCTCTGAACATAAATAAATGTTTGGAAAAATGCTAGAGCTACTATCAATTTCAGTACAAAACTTCTACAAAGATGTGGCAACTTTGTTTCCGAGTCAGTTTTTTATTAAGAACTACTACATCGCCAGTCAGTTTTTTTAAAAATATTGTAGTGACTGTAGCAGATCTCTAAAGTTTATATATTATATTATATATATATATTAGTATATTATTATATATATAATATATAATATTTGTTACTCCAAATATGAATCAATATGGTATTCTCAAAACTCAAATACTGAGAAAGAGACAAAATTCATTATTACTAGATAACTATTGATATTTCTCAACAGAACCAAAATTAATTTTCCCTATTATTAAAATACCAGAAACGAATGGTACTTTTTTCCTAATATATTACATATTTGCGAATAGAATCAGAGTCATCAGCATTAGGATGGGAGCTCGTAGCATCCTATATGCATAGAAAGATACAAGAGATTAAAGTGCCCAGGTTAGGGAAAGACAACATATCCAAACACATCAACAATGAAAAAGGATCCTCTCCATTTCCTTTGAAATGGAGAGGATCCGGATCCATCAACAATTAGGATACAGTAACTGCATTTAATGCATGCATTACATTATCTTTGATTTTTTTTCTTTAATTAAACTTTCACGATCATTTCTTATTATGGATCTTGTTAAAATGATGTACATAGAATTAATATTTGTTTCTTACTAGACTATTTATACATTAACTCTTTTATAAATCCTAGGGTTCAAATGGATCTGTAACATAGCTTCAATGCAGACATTAGCCCATCAATTAGTTGAAGGCCTTTGGAAAGAGGTTGTAATATTGCTAGACAATCAGTTGTCATCAATCCTGGTTCACACTCATATGACTTTACTTATTGAGGTTGCAAAAGTGTGGAATATTGAATTTCTAATTATACTGATACACTCTTATCCTAATCTCATATGGCAAACAGACAAAACATATGACAGTTTATTTCACATTACTATTTTATATCGGCACGAGAGTGTATTCAATCTAATAATATATGAGATATGAAGTAGCAAGGATTACCTTGCAATGTATACTGTCGAAAACAATGACAACATGCTGCACTTACCTAGACGATTGGCTCCTTCAAATCAACTAAATATCGTATCAGAAGTAGCCCTTCAAATGCAGTGGGAGTTGTTGTGGTTTAAGGTGAGTCCCAATATTATTTCAATTTATTTTTCTTCTCATTGCATTTATATAAGTTGCACTCTTGTTATTTTATACCTCGATCACTGTAGGAGATAAAAAAGATTGTGCCGCCTTCATACCTGAACAAGAAGAATTCAAATGGCGAAACACCTAGGAATGTATTTATAAGTACACATAAAGTTCTAAAAGAAAATGGTGAAAAGTAGATGAAGGACACAGCAAACTTGATTGTGGCAACCTTGATTACCACTGTGGTTTTCAATGCAGCCTTCACTGCCCCAAGTGGCAACAATCAAGAAACTAGCACTCCAATTTTTTTAAAAAGTAATTGGTTTATGGTCTTCTTCATATTAGATGCAATAGCATATTTCTCCTCTTCAACTTTGATATTAATCTTGTCAATTCTCACATCATGTTATACTGAAAAAGATTTTCTTAAGTCATTACCTACAAAGTTGGTGTTTGGACTTGTGGCACTCTTCATCTCTATAGCAGGCATGGTGCTAGCCTTTAGTGCAACCTGTTTTTTGGTCTATAACAAAAAAATGACATGGGCTTTGATTGTTATGATCTCTTCAACCAGTGTCCTAATTACTGTATTTGTTTTACTACATTATGATCTTTGGGCTGATATAATCCACTCAACATATTGGTTTAGATTTCTTTTTCGGGTACGTAAGGGTAGGCTTTTCTAGCTAGTTAAAGAGGTCGACTACATAATTTGAATATGCAAGTCAAATGAAAAGGAAGAAAAATTGTTATAGGTAATGAAGGGATTTAATTTGAGCAAGGAAGGGAAAATAAGGAAAGGAGAAAATCAAGAATTTGAAATGATTTTAAGACTTCAATTTGATATTCATTAGAATTATTCTTGTTTAATTGTGTACGTGGTATATGTATGTGTGGGTATATGATATTTTTACATTGCATTTTGCTATGTAAACCCTTGATTCGGTTGTCTGGAAGGAAACTATCATTTAATAAGAACTTCTACTTGTCAAGTGATTGGCTTGTACTACCCTTCTTTTGACCTCCATTTCACCCAAAGGCCATAAGTGACCGTCCCTTATGGGCTTTCTCTTTCTGATCATTAGCTTGTCCTGCATATTTACATTGTTTTATCCATTTCTCATTAGGTGGTTCAATATTTTCAATTTTTAAATATTTTTAGACAAAATAGAAAAAAAAATGATATTTTATTTTTTATATCTTCATTCAATCTTTATTTTAGATTATTTTTATTGTTTGTATTTTCCAAAATCATATTAAAAAGTCATGCACAATTAAAGGATTGTAATCAGGACGACCTGAGTTTTGCTTGTTGGAACTTGACTCGAGAAAATTTTATATAAGCTCAAGCTTGAATCGAGCTTGAAGAACATGCATGTTCAAACTCGGCTCATTTTTTCTTTTTGGTATTTCAACTCAGCTTGAGCTTGGCTAACTCAAATAATCAAAATTAGTCAAACTCAAGCTCAAACTCTAATGTTAAAAAAGAAGCAAAAAAAAAAAAAACTATGGTTGTAATGGATTCCCTCTAGAGCTATGGTTGTAATACTGTCAAAATTGAATTTTCCTTTTGGTATTTTATATTTTAAATTCTGTAATTTTTTGCGTTTTGCATATGTGTTGTTTTTAAGTATTTGTTCTTACTCATGTATAATAAAAAAAAAACAAAGAAGAAGAAGAAGAAGAGGTCATACATTGGGTGAGGAAGTTTTCTTCTTTTTTTTTTCACGAAAAATTTAAAATACTTTTAACCTTTATATCACACCAAGTCATTCTTTTCTCTTTTATGGTTGTGAATGTACTTGTAAGGTTTGTATCTCACATTGCTAAGATGTAAAAAAAGTTGGTGGTTTATATAGTATAATTAGATCAAAAGGTTTAAGCTTTTGGGTTAAGTGACATCTTAATATGCTATATTATGGGCTCACTAAATGACTTTCTTAAGTGTTTCTCTCTCTAACATTACTCCTCTAAAAAAAAAGTTTGCCAAATACCCCAAAGCTTTTTATGATTTGGAGTCTTCCTTTCTTTTTTAATTATTTTGTGCTGTATATGTTTAAGATATATCCTTGTACTCTTATTCAATTGTTTTTTTAAAAAAAATTTACTAGCATTTTGGGACCAGAGCCGTTAAAAAAAAAAAAAATCGACACAAAAGTTGCTTGCATGTGATCGGAAAACACGAGGACCATGTATCATGTTGAAAGTTGTAAGAGTAATATTTATGCATTTATTATCTTTTTTGAGGTCTTTAAAATACATATGGAATAGCTTTTTTATATTTTGTAAAGAGCAAATAGCCCTAGTTTTTGTATAAAAGATAAAAAAATAAAAAAAATTAGTTTACATATACCAGAAAAATCTTAAAAAAAAACATCGAGTAAATACACAAACATTACTCCAAGTTGTAAGAGTAATATTTGTGTATCTATTCTCTTTTTTGGAGGTTCTTTGAAATACATATGAAATAGCTTTTTTATATTTTGTAAAGAGCAAGTAACCCTAGTTTTGTTTAAAAAATAAATAAAAAATAAAAAATTAATTCATATATACAAAAAAATCTTTAAAAAAAATTAAATAAATACACAAACATTATTCCAAGTTGTAACGGGCGTTATCGTAGACTCCTTTTTTTCGTTTTTCCTTTTTCTTGTTTGTTTTTTTTTTTGAGACAGTTATCGTAGACTACTCTTAAAGCAAGAAGCACTATCTCAAAAGCAAAAAGCAAAACGCCGCGCGAAGGTTACAAAAGCAGGCGCAAGACCAAAGTGCCCGCTCACAAAAGAATAAAATCGATCGAAGGGAACAATATATGATTCCCTTTAGAAAAAGAAAAGTGAATTATTTATTAATAAAAAGAAAAAGAAAAAGAAAAAGAAAAAAGTAACAATGATTCGCTTATAGAAAAAACAAACGTAACAGTCTTTCATTTTTAAGAAAAAAAAGTAACAATATCTCACGCATATCTCTCCTGTTGGAACTTTGATAACCTTGTCAGTTGTCACATATTTTGACAAGTCATGTTTGGATGAGCATTATGTTTGTCAAAGCCCTTTAATATGGACTTTTTTATTTTATGACGGTTATACAAATGAGATAAGATAACATTGAGAATCAGCCGTTAATTTTTCTTTTTATAAGTTTTTGTTGATTTAAAGATTAATTTTTACTGACACGTCATTTCAATTATTTTTTATTTTCTTATACTAATATTAGGTTGCATAGTACTGTTAAGCGTCTAGTGTGCATTTTTTTTTTTTTTTTGTGAATTGCAATTAGTGTATTAATGAATCGGATCCACTACAATTTTTTTAAAATTGTAGATTCTTAAATTAGTTGAATTTACGTCGTTTCTTGCATTCAACAACTTGAAAAATGCTACCTATTAAAAAGGTTGCAAGTTACCGAGACAGCCAAAAACAAAAAAAATCATTCTAAATGGTTTTTTATCCATTTTTTAATAGATGCTTATTCTTTAATAAATTCAAAGACAATTTTTGATAATATGTCACATTTTTAAAAATATACTCAATTTTCATTGGTAACCAGGTTTCCACCATTTTTTAATTTAAGGTAACATTTTTTACATTGTTCAATATAAGAAATTGCCTAAACCGTCACATAATTTGAGAAAATTGCGGGTGTTCTTATCCGGTGTATTAACACCTTTTTCACAAATTACCAAAAAAAAAAGAAAAAAGAAAAAAACTTTCTCACCATCCAAGAGTCCTTCACATAACCACACGACCTTGCAAAAGTGATCCAAGCGTGTGTAGGCTAGGTGGCATTCCGCAATAGGGTGCCTCCGTTGGTGAAAGGGATTAATGTGAGTGAGTACTAATGTTATACCTAAGACTTTTATCTTATTTTTACTTTTTTCAAAGGTGATGTGGCCGGGAAGTGATAAAAAGGAAATAAAAGCCACATCATTATATGCGCGGAAGAATATTATATTCTATTTTTGGGTCGGAGATAGTGGAGTTGCTTTGTTTTTCTGGAAAGATAGTGGAGATATATATAAATATAGTTTATGGTCACATTTATATGAAGTCATAAAACAAAGTATATGGCAGAAAGATATAGGCAACTGGGGCCGCCAGAAATCATTACAACCAGAAAAAAGAAAAAGTTGTAAAGATCAGCTCATCATCAAGCATCCAAGCACGCTCGATCATTTGAGTAAATCCATCATGTAACATATATATTATTTAAACATATGATAGGGTATCAAGAAATTAAAAATTTAGGGTATGTTTTAATCCCGATCAAATTAACAAGCCGTTACTCAGAATTCTCATACTTTGGCAGCACATTTTCATGGTATACGTAGTCTTATGGTAGTACGAGGAAAGATAAACAAACCAGTAAGCATTATTATGTCGACTCAAAATCAACCCCGCTATTAGAAGGTCTCAAATGAAAGCCGTATAGACCGCCTAAAAATTAAACCACAATCATCTACAGCTTCATACTATGCGCACTATAAGCTAAAACCTCTATTTTCGTATTCTAATTGACGGATAGTTTTTAACTAATAAACATTGGATTTCGGAAATCTTCGTTAATATGAATTTGTAGCTCTTTAAATAAATTTCTAACAAAAACCAAGATTGTCTTCATAAGAAATTGGAATCACAAGATATGACTTGTTTGCTCGTAAATTGGCCTGCATCAAAATTTCTTCAACTCAATCTTTTGAAATTGAATTATATTTTTAGAGCATGTGATTCTTACTTGCATTTTTAATCTAATTAACAAAACATGTGATTTTCAAATGCATGTGTGGCTATGTTTGGTAAAGGATTTTGGGATTTTTGAGTTTTGAGTAGTAATAATAAGTGATTGATGTGATATAAAGTAAAAAGAATGTTGTGAATTTTTTGTATGAATAAATATTTATTTTTTAGTGAAGTTTTTTATTTGAATTGTAATAAAAAGTGAAAAATGTTGTTAAATAGTGATTAATGAATATTAAAAATGAAAAACAAGTTAGAATATTTTGATGTTGACTATTTTAAAGGAGTTTGGAAAACCCTTTCACAAACAAGCCTTAGTGTCAAAAAAAAAAAAGTGTCAATTTAATAAATTGAGGACCCAAATTAAAAGAAAACTTGATTCGATATCAAATATCTGAGTGCATACTAGATTCCCGTTTTGTTGATGAGTACTGCATGTGCCGTATATAATATATATTGCGTGGTTTTTTGGGGATAGTAATTATGATGGTAGTTCTTGATGAGTACTGCATGTGCATGTGTGGTTTAATATTCTCATTCCTTCTGCCGGAAAAAAATATATGCATTCTATATAAACAGCCCATTCATGATCGATTCATCTCACTGATTGCAACATATATATATAGATTTTTCAGTACATATATATGTCCCCGCTCATTTTCTTCATATCTAGATTTTTCATTTTTCATTTTCAAAAAGAAATCATATTTTTAATGGCCGGCGGAGAAAAAAAAGAAAATTAAAGCATTAAAGCATATGTAAATAGGAATTCATATCTAAATACAGAGCTTGCCGGCCTTCTCAGTGTTCTTTGTGCATCATGGAGATCTCAGTCCGACATGATTTTTTGTTCTCTTCGTTAGAATATTTAACATAATTTTTATTTTAGCATTGATATTTTTTTTTTATTGGTATTTACCATTGTTGCTTGTGTGTAATCATATTATGTAAAAATATATTCTCATAACAACCACACACAATTTCATCAAATCAAGCAAAAAATAAAATAAAGTAAACACAAAAATTTTGGTGATGAAGTCGACCGGTTTGTTTTCTATCATAGTAACTCTAGAATTTTACTCATTCTTGTACCAAGCTTCCTCTACAACATGAAACTTTGGTGGCTGAAGGTTTGATTTTGTGCGATTTAATGAAGTCTAAGATAGGTTAAAGATTGAAGGCATATGGATACAAAAAGAGTATATATATATATCATGCCTTTTGTAAAATAATACAGTAAGGTCAGTATATTTATACTTACCTTTAAATCTTATATTCGCTCTCATATTTGTTTGCTCTTTTTGTGATTCCTAGCTCTTTCAATCTAGTATATCTTGTACTTTATATTGGAAGACTAGTTTTAATCCTAAGCAACCAATCCTGCGCGCGTCACATGCCTGCAATTTATTGTATTGTTAGTTGCAGTTAAACTACTGAACCCTAAACCTGCACTACAAAAAAAATTGTTCATTAGCGTTGATAAAAAATCGACATTGATGTCGTAGACGCTAATGACCCTACACTGATGATCTTCAACGTTGACACCAAAGTTAAAGCTGATGATGACCCAACAACGTTGACATTTATCGCCTCTAATAATAATTTTTTAGTGTTTAGAGCCAAAATCAAGAGTCGACGTTGGTGATGGATTATCCATATATTAGGCTATGTAACACACGCTTTTTTGTACTGTTTTTTAAAAATAGCGAAATCTTGTTGCAACATAGTGGGACGTAATCTTTGGAAATGAAACACTTAAATCTATGTGTTTTGTGATTACTTATTTTTATTTATTTTTATTATTTTTCACTTGTCACGGGTTTTGAAAATTTCAATCAATTTCCAAACGTCATATATCAGTTTACTAAAAAATATTTCTCTTTGTTTTTATCTTTATATAATGATGAATATTATCTTACATATATATCTACTCGACTTTGTGGTCAAAACTCTTGCATCAAAAGACTCCCGTTTCTTCGGAGTGCTACCTGCAGTAATAAATCTTCACCGTAATTGTTATCATCGTGACTTTAGCATTTTTCTTTCTCCTTAATTACCATTATTCTTTTAACACTGGCCAAGCATCACCTTTTTCTTTTCTTTTCCAATCCGTAAATCATAATTAATCTTGTACTTTTCTCATGGTGGTTCTTCTTTACTATATTACAAATTTGGTAGAAGAACGTTAATGAAAAATCAGAAAAAAAAAAAAGGATCAATAAAATTGTTGTTAATGATGGCTTAGTGCAATTAATGTGTCTTCTCCGATTGATATGTCGTAATCAACTTTGATTTGATATGCCATAGGAGATATATATCAGCAGCTCCAGTTTTTTTAAAGATGGACTGTCATTAAAATCTCAAGGAGTATCGAGCATATCAAGTTGCAAAGTTTAGCCGCTTTTAATAGAATATATGAAAGCATTCTCAATACATTCTAAACTCACTCTTTTGTTAGGACTACTGTAGAAAATATTTTCCTTATAATCTCCCTTTTTTTTTGTTGCCTAGAAAAAAATAAAAATAAAGGACCCTACCATTAAAGGAAATATGTATATATAACCTATGGACGGTGATGGTGCAATAATACGTGAGCCGTTCACCTAAAAGGGTAAGTGAGCATTCACTTGCTCAGATACAATTCCCTATGTGTAGGAGCAAGTAAGAGCCTATGTGCCCTCCCACATTAACTGTTCATAATATATATATATAACAGTTCATTATACTCGATACAATTCCCTATATTACAACCAAAATTATGTGTGTAAATGAAGAAAAAAAAAAAAGTACTGGAGGCTGCATAAACAAACATATGAGTAAAGTCAGGTTTGTCTATAACAAAATTGAGGCAACTTCTAGCCTCATTCATACTATGACTTATACCTTTAGATCTTGCTCCTAGCTAATCTTGTTGTCGATGTCCTAACGTGGAATGCTCAACCTGCAAATGTAAACAAAGTTTACACGTAGAAGTGTGAATCCTCGACTCAACAAGTCTAAACTAATTGACTACTTTTAGTATGAGCCCCTTTTTAGAAAATACATCTAACTCATGTTTATATTAACAACTACTACTTTTACAGAGTTTACAAAATAGAGTTTTTTTACCAAAATGTCATAATTGATAGTATAACTACTCGTATAAAAGTCGTATTATTTTATTTGCATTTTCTGACTATATAGTATATATATATTATATACTAATATATTCTATATATATATATATCACTATATCACCACTACCTTATAATATGAAGTGCGTAATAAAGCTATAACATGCCTAATGCAATATTAATTTAAACACAAATTATACATCATCTTATAACCTATGCATGCATATGATCTATTAATACATATACTAGCATCTGTACGCCCTCTTCAAAAAGGACAATAAGTGTACTTCGTACCTCACTTGAGCTAGCTAGGGCAACCAGCATATAACCTTTCCTGAATTAAGGGTAACAAGTACATCTAATTATTTGCTCAACTTTTTTCTTCTTGTTTATTTTGTTCAACATACAATACATTACTGTTACAGATTTCACAAAACATGTTCCTTCTAAAAGTCATCATTTTCATAAAATATATTTCCAACTAACACATATGCAAAAAATCTCAAATATATTCATATTCATTATAAAATAACAGGGTTCATGCATAAACATATAATATATTATATTATATATATACATATATATATATATATATAATATTATATCTGTGTGTGTGTGTTGCCTTACCATTATTCTTTATGTTCTTTCATTTTTTAATACTAACAAAGCATCACCGAAAAAAGAAAAAAAGCAAAGAAAAAAAAAGGATCAATAAAATTGTTGTTAGTGATGGCTTAGTGGTCCTGCTAAAGTTGGTCGCAAATCATGACAAAAATAAGCAACTACAACTAGGTGCATGTCTCTATCTATCACTTTGGCGTAGTCCAAGTTATTAGAAGAAAACTTGATAGGCATTATGATCAGCAAGAAAAATGAAAAAGTTACAAAATGCATTTTACTTAGAATTATTCCTCTGTCTCTCGTATAGACTAGTTCTTGGGATTAGAATCTCCCTGCTTTCTCTCACCAATGAAAACCTCAATTAGAATCTCTGCTTTCTCTTGCCTCCATTATGTATTTTCCACAGTATCCGGTCCCTCCAATGATCAAATTAATACTTGCTTTTTCAGCCATTGATGAGAGAGAACTTCAAATGAAAATGGTCGGTGTAAGTAAAGCAGAGAGTTCCTATAAATGCATGAACTTGAACTTCCTTCTGCTTATCGAAGAGACTTTACGCTGGTAAGGTACATGGATGTCCTTCTTAATTTAAGTTTCTAATCTTTGTGTTAATTTACTTGGTCTGACATTTTCTGGCAACCGTTTTGAGCATAATCCAATTATTATTAGATTGGATTCTTATCTTATCTTCTAAAGGAAAAGGATTCTTTTATTCTTACCTTTGTATTAGTATTGGTAAGGAACATGCATTCTTTTTTTTTTCTTATTTCCGAATCCGTACATCAAAATCTTTGTACTTTTGTCATGGTGTTTCTTATTTACTATTTTGCAAATCTGGTAGAAGAAAAGTTTTCTTTACTTCGGCCTCTAAAAAAAATCAAAAATTAAAAATTCAATCCAGTTTCGCCCTATAAAGTTAAATTTGTAGTTATGTCCCAAAATGTGCAAGAAAAATGAAAAAAAAAATAAAAAAATAAAAAATCCAAAATTCACTTACGTACTCTTCAATCATTCTTNCTCTCTCTCTCTCTCTTTCTCTCTCTCTCTCTAAATCTTTAACTTGTAGGTATCTCAATAAATAACTTATCTAAAACTGTTCATATGTCAATTTTCTATCAGATTTATTTTTATAAAACCAGAAAAGAAAAATGAAAGAATCTGCTATCAACGTCTCTCATAATGCAATCCATGAAGGAGGATGCTCTTCCGTTCCATCGTTGGATGAGGGAGCGGCTTTTGACCAACAACCATACGTATCAATACATAAATTATCTAAAAAAATGTTCATATATACGTAAATTTTTCTGTCAGATAAATTTTTACAAAACCAGCAAAAATAAAAAATAAAAAATAAATGGAAGAAGGTGATAGCTATCAACATGCCTGATAAAGGATATTGCTCTACCGTTCCATAATTTCCTACACGTGCAGTTGGATCAGTCGACTATGATGGATAAGTCGGACGCAGAGAAGCCAAGTTCAGAAATATCTCAAGCAACTACCTCAAATGCTGGGACGTCACAAGGAGATCTAGAATTGGTGCAGATACATGCAGAGGAGCAAAGGCCAAGTAAGTGCCTCTCTCTTTCTCTATGATCATATGCAGTCGCATAACAGGTGACCGAGCTTAATTAGTTTCGATTTATCTATTGGTCTATCAAACTTGCGTAATCACTTGTTAATTTTCTTGAGCATTTTCAGTTGAAGTAGTTGTGTCAAGTTCTGTAATATGTGAAGCACTAGTAGCTTAAATCCTGGGACATCACAAGGAGACGACCCTAGCCGGAGTGCAATTAATGGGAGTAAGAGTATTCGCAGCAGTTTCATTTAAACTTTTATTTAATGTAGGGAACAAAACTATTTTTAGTTCCCTATTTAAATGCACTCTACAGCAGCTTTCCTTCATCTTTTCTTATATGAATTAAATATTATTTAAATTAAATACTAGAAGAAAGAGAGATGAAAGAGAAATCATTTAAATATTGTTTTAAACAAATGGTAGAGGAGAGAGAAAGTTTTTTATATTAAAATAATGCTAAGGAAACCACTTTTAGTTCCCTTCCCTTGGTATTTCTATAGTTTAGAGAACACTTAAGGAAGCTGCTGTAAGGACTTTTTTGTGTTTTTTTAATAGTTTTTCTTACACAAGGGAATAATATGAGATTTAAGGGAAGCTGCTGCTAATGCTCTAAGTGCCTCTCTCTTTCTCTCAGGTCATAAGCAGTCACATAAGAGCACTAGCACCAGTTTTCTTTAAATTTTTCCTTAATGAAATGAATCAAACTACTTTTTGCTTTACTATTTAAAAAAGCTCTACAACAGCTTTCCTTATTATTTTCGTATATTATTTAAATATTCTTAAAATTAAATGCTAAAAGAAAGAGAGATAAAAAAGAAACCATTTAAATATTGTTTTAAACAAATTGTAGAGAAAAGAGAGGGGAGAGATAAATTTTTTAATATTAAAATAATACTAAGGAAACCACTTTTTGTTCCCTAGATGAAGGGAACAACTTTTGGTTCCCTTTGTGTTTCTATAGTTTAGAAAAACTGTTGCAAAGATTTTTTTGAGTTCTTTTACTAGTTTTTTCTACACTAAAGAAGAGAATGAGATTTAAGGGAAGCTATTACTAATGCTCTAACAAGTGACCGAATTTAATTAATTTCGATTTATCTTAGGAAAAAGTGTTGCGAATGCGTTTATACGTACCATGCGCTTACCTTATATAGCATGCATCCAAGCGTCATGATTTTTCACCAAAAGTTGTAATTAATACGTTTGGTTTAAAAAAACAAAAATTCCAGGGGATTGGCCGGAAGCTGAGGCATTAGATAAAAAGCGTGCTCTGTGTGGTCCCCTCCTTCAAGCTGCCATAAAAGGTGATTGGCCGGAAGCTGAGGCATTTCTTAAGGAACACCCAGACTGTGTTGGAGATCCCATAACGAAAGAGGAAGCGACAGCACTTCACGTTGCTGTGATTGCACAACGCACAAGTTTCGTAAAAGAATTGTTGAAATTGATGAGAGATCGGGATGACTTGATGGAATTGAAAACCAATTATGGATTTACTGCCCTTCACTGTGCTGCTCAAGTAGGAAATGTCAAAATTGCTCAGCAGTTGTTTGAAATGAACAAAAAACCGCAGCTGGGGAAAATCGAACCGCTATTGATCTGTGATGACAAAGGACACATACCACTCTACGTTGCAGCATATCAAGGACATGCAAAAATGGCCTTGTATCTACTCCGTCTGACTCCTCTTGAAAGGTTGACCAAGTCAACCCGCATTGACCTCCTTGGGTATACTATTGACAATGATTTGTATGGTAAGTAAGCCCCATATCTGACTATAACTTTGTTTGATGAATTTGAGGCAGTTACACAAGTTGGGTGGAGTTACTACTTCTATTGCAATATTAGGCACCATATTATAAGGAACTTTTAACCAGACTTTTGACAATCATCAAATTAATATCCCGTTTTTATATATGGACAGATGTAGCATTAAAAATTCTGGAAAAGGATTCAATGATTCCAAATTACAAAATTATAGCAACTGCCAACACTACATGTGGGTCGAGAGCTTTGGAAAAGTTGGCCAGGAAACCTTTGGCAATTGGCGGCGGAAGTCAGCTATCATTCTGGAAAAGTCTCTTAAAGTACTCCTGTTAGTTTGCCTCCAACCCAAACTTCTTTAATTGCAGAGATATAACATGTCCCAAATAGTTCTTTCATTACATTAATCACAACTTGATGACAATTTTACTCAAATTACCATGACATGGGAAAATGCTCTTATTTGATTTCATCAAATCTTTAGATGATATCTACTTCTCAACTAAGGAAAATTCT
Organism: Betula pendula; assembly: GCA_900184695.1. Lineage (NCBI taxonomy): Eukaryota > Viridiplantae > Streptophyta > Magnoliopsida > Fagales > Betulaceae > Betula > Betula pendula. The sequence goes on from FXXK01000288.1 coordinate 78,407, forward strand.
ATGGAATCAGTTATTTTTATATTTTATGTCTCAATCTATTGTAATACTTGTAAGCATTCCTTTTATACAAACAAGAACATGGGGTTAGTGTTTTTCTTTTGGAAAACATTAACTTACACCCCTGATGTTTAGGCTCTCTTGCAATTGTACTTTTAAAATTTTAAAAGTTACACTGTTTGAAAAATTTGCAATATCACCCATCTGTTACGATTTTCTATTAAATTAATCCTAATGGAAGAAGCTGAAATACCCAAAATACCTTGTTATAAAAAAATTAGAATGTTAACCTATGGCCAAGCCATGGGTTCTATTTTTTTTTTTTTAAGTTTATGGTAATTTTGTGTTTTTAAAAACCGTGATTTAACCCTAAATCCTAATGATAGTGGTGTCATTGCAAATTTTCAAACATGGCTACCTGACGTTGCAACTTTTTAAACTTTCATTACACGATTGCAAAAGTGCCTAAACATCATGGGATAATTAAAATTTTTCCTTTTTATTTTTTGGCAAAAGCTAGCATTTCTTTTTACTTAAATGCAAAAGATAGAAGAGATTTAAAGTGCTCAGGTTATGCAAAGACAAAGCATTCTTAATAATTAGGACACAACTAGCGGCACGCATCTAATGCTTTAGTTATCTTTGCATTTTTATTTTATAAAGCTTTCCATATAATTTCTTATTAGGGATATGGGTAAAATAAGAGAAATGCTACAGCATCTACCGATATCCTTCTTCCATCCTTTTGCTTTTCAAAATTACCATTGAATCTATGGGTCCCATGTGGGGACCCACAAAGGATCCATAGATTCAATGATAATTTTGAAAAGCAAAAGGATGGGAGAAGGACCAAGGGAGGATGTGTAGCAAATCCCGTAAAATAATTATATAGATTTAATATTTATTTATTACCAAACCATCTCTAATTTTTTAATAGATTCTTTTCTCAACCGTAGGGTTCAAAGGGATCTATAACAAAGCTTTGATGAAGACGTCAGCACATCAATTAGTTGAACTACTTTGGGAAAAGGTTGGAATTCCAGACAAACAGCTCTCATCAAAATTGGCTCACTCTGAAATGATCACTTTAATTTTTGAAGCAGCAAAAGTTGGAAATGTTGAATTTCTAATTATACTTACACGCTCTTATCCTGACCTTTTATGGCAACTAGACCAAAATAGCATGAGTTTATTTCACATTGCTATTAAATATCGGCACGAGAGTGTGTTCAATCTGATATATGAGATAGGTGCTCAAAGCCTTGCAACCTATGTTAACCCAAACACCAACGATAACATGTTGCATTTAGCTGGAGAATTAGCTCCTCTAGATCGGCTAAATATCGTATCAGGAGCAGCCCTTCAAATGCAACGAGAGTTGTTGTGGTTTAAGGTGAGTGATAATATTATATTATTTTTTGTTTTTGGTTGCATATATAATGGTTCAACTCTTACTTGACAATTTATACTTGGTAAATTGTAGGAGATAGAAAAGATTGTGCCGCGGTCATACTTGAACTATGGGAATTCAAATGGCAACACACCTAAGCAAATATTTATAGACAATCATAAAAAATTACAAGAAGATGGTGAAAAGTGGATGAAGGACACAGCAAACTATTGCATGCTTGTGGCAACATTGATTGCCACTGTTATTTTTGCTGCAACCATCACTGTACCAGGTGGCAGCAATCAAGAAACAGGCACTCCTATTTTTTGGAGAAGAACATGGTTTATGGTGTTCTTTATATCAAATGCGATAGCGTTGTGTTCCTCTTCGACTTCAATAGTACTTTTCTTGTCAATTCTTACGTCACGTTACACAGAAGAGGATTTCCTCACGTTATTACCTTTAAAGTTGGCATTTGGACTTGCCACACTCTTCATCTCCATGGCGTGCATGATGGTAGCCTTTAGCGCAACTTGCATTTTGGTGCGTAGTAACATAAGGGCATGGGCTCGAGTTGTTGTAATCACTTCGGCTAGTCTCCCAATTGCTTTGTTTTTTTTGCTACATTGTAAACTTTGGGTTGATGCATTCCTCTTAGCCTACACGTCTAGATTTCTTTTTCATCCATGTAAACAAAGACTTTTCCAACGAAAGATGCCAATTAGGGAATTGATCAGAAGAAAATTTGAAACGAAGGAAAATTGTCGGAGGTTCACGGGATGTTGAGCAAGGAAGGCCGTTGAAAGAATTGAAAAAATAAAGGCTTTGCATTGATGTTCGTCTTAACTATTTCCATCAAAACTTACTGTGGTTTATACATATTCGTATATTTTTTGTTTTTCTTGCTTTGTGAGCCCACAAGTGCGTTAATTGTAGTCAAGCCGCCATTTAGAATAGACTTCCATTTATCAAGTGATTCACTCATACTATACCCGTTCTTTCACATTTGTTACACTCAACCGACCGGGGGTCAACCACCTAATGACAACCGATGGCAAGCGCCTCCCTCACCCTTGGATCGCCGAACACCTACGACGGTTCTTTCAATAACTCCTAGCAATGTCTCCTTTTTGTTTTCATAAGTGCAATGAGTTGTATCCCATACCTTTTGAATGATATCATCCAATAATTTTTTGCACAGTTTGCCACGATATATGCATTTATTCACACACGTCGGTAGTGGGCTCCTCGATAATTCGCTCCGAGCGCCCCCACCAAAGCCCTCACCGTCGAGGGCCATGTAAGTCCTCTCCCTCGCAGGCATCCTAAGACCTCGTTGGACAGGCACCCTACTTGCGGCGGCCATGTAAGACCTCCCCTCGGAGGCATCCTGAAGAACTCACTCGGTTAACACGCGCGGGGCTCCTTTGTAATTCGCTCCAACACCCCACCAAAGCCTTCGCCGTAGAGGCCGTGTAAGTCCTTCCCCTCCTGAGGCATCCTAAGACCTCGTCGGATAGGCACCCTACTTGCAGCGGCCGTGTAAGACCTCCCCTCTTAGGCATCTTAAGACCACGTCGGTAGCGTGCTCCTTTGTAATTCGCTCCAAACACCCCACCAAAGCCTTCGCCATAGAGGCCGTGTAAGTCCTCCCCCTCGGAGGCATCCTAAGACCTCGTCCGATAGGCACCCTACATGCAGTGGCCGTGTAAGACGTCCCCTCCGAGGCATCTTAAGACCATGTTGGTAGTGAGCTCCTCGGTAATTCGTTCGAGACCCCACCAAAGCCTTCGCCGCCGGAGGCCGTGTAAGTCCTCCCCCTCGGAGGCATCCTAAGACCTCCGTCGGATAGGCACCCTATATGCGGCAGCCGTGTAAGACCTCCCCTCCGAGGCATCTTAAGACCACGTCGGTAGCGGGCTCCTCAGTAATTCACTCTGAGCACCCCCACCAAAGCCCTCGCCGTCGAGGCCGTGTAAGTCCTCTGAGGAGGCATCCTAAGACCTCGTCGGATAGGCACCCTACTTGTGGCGGCTATGTAAGTCCTCCCCCGAGGCATCTTAAGACCACGTCGGTAAAGGCTCCTCAATAATTTGCTCTGAGCACCCCCACCAAAGCCCTCGCCCGCTGAGGTCGTGTAAGTCCTCTCCCTCGGAGGTATCCTAAGACCTCATCGCATTAGGCACCCTACTTGCGGAGGCCGTGTAAGTCCTCTTCCTTGGAGGCATCCTAAGACCTCGTCGGATAGACACGATGCTTACGACGGCCTCGAGCACAAGAGTAAATGACGACGGCATGAACAACATTCCAGCAACTTAATAGAGGAGGAAGGAGACAAAAATTAACAAAACAAGTAAACGAAAAGCCCAACAAAAAAAGAAAAGAAAAGGAAGATGCCATAGTATTCTTATTATGATCCTGCTGATTACAAAATACAAACATAAACTACCCTACGCCTCCCTCATCTTCAAAAGCTGCAGGGCATTCCTCCTTGAACAGCCGCTACCTGCCCTCAATGGCTCGTGGAGGGGCTCATTGGTCGTCCCATTTTAGCGTGCTCAAATGAACCCACCCCCGAGTCCCCAAGGCTAGTCTCTTCATGGTGTAAAAACCCCATCGGTAGCCATGAGCCCAATAAAAGTCCCTAAGGCGTGGGACTTGCCTCAATTGGGTCCGATAGCTCCCAACCAGCTCTTCGGTCGACCGCAAGCGGACGACAAGATTCGCCTCTGCCTGGTGCTAGTGTCGGTATACGCGGCGCATGTGTCAAACCTTCATTTTGAGCACCCTACACCTAGAGTGCGCGGCACCCAAATTCTCAACCGCCCCGTCGCGTTCAATGCGAACCCCCTCAAGGTCGTCTTGACTCACAGCCAGCTCCCACCTCACGCGGCCCAATTCAGCATGAACCCCAGCAAGCTCCTCCTGCGCACCACAGACAGCGTGGCACGTGCCTCATCTAACTCCTTTGCCTTGCCACCTTAAAGCTCCTTCCCCCCCTCTGGTCGTAATCTAGTTCGAGCTGATCAGCATACTCCCTCCAACTCCCCACCTCCCCAACAAGTTGACAAACAGACCATGAAGGGACAGTACTTTCGACTGTGCCAAGTGTAGTTTGTGCTTTTCGCCGCAACAGCTCGGCTCGCAAACTCCCAACGTAGGCATCCATGTAGCGAAGTTTTGTAGGGGGACTACCGACTTCCGTCGGGGCATTCGTAGTGTCCATACGAATGCGCTCTTTGTGAAGATTGGCAAGTAAGGCCAACGCCTCATCTAGAATTCTCTGGGCCCCATTCACAAAAAATCGCGCCCCGCAGTTCGCCACATTTCCATCGCAGTCAACAGGCACGCCCTCCTCTGCACGGCCACTCGCCAACCCTTCGCCATCCCCTGATTGATTACCTCCAGGATTCGCTTTGCCGCAAACAGGTCTCAATGCTCCATGCCCATCCCCCGACGCGGAAGACTCATGTTTGGGTACTGACGGGATGCCTTGGCACCCAAACCCCATTCCCACATTGCCCTGGAGTGTCGGCGCTAGCTCCCTGAGCAAGGTCTGGTTCCTCCTACTCCAGTCCAACTCAAACTCAAGCCGGGGGACCGCCGCCACAACTAGTGCTCTTCCAGGTTTCGACGATTCCGTGTTGCCCTTAGAATCCCGCGGTATGTCCCCCCTTCTACAAGGAAAGACTTCCTCCACACTGGAACTGTCACGCGCGCGCCGACTCGCTTGATTGCACAACGTAGGTCTTTGGGCCTCCAGGTGCCACCATAACCAAAGGTGTTAGTCACTCAGGGGTTTCGAACCCCCGCTCTGTGTGACTCTCCTTGTCCGAAACCACCAACCCAGTACGTCGCCACGCGGAAAACACCTACTCGCTGATCCGCCCCGACGCTCCATCGCCAGAGCCCTGTGCCCGACCAAAAAATTCCCTAAACTCCTCGTCCGCCAAGTCATCAAACCCTTCCGAAGCATCCACCTCGCTTCGTACGCCAACCGTCCTCAACCATCGCCTCGGCTCCCCAATTGCCTCTAACATCTCTGGGGCATCGTTGGACAATTCGGCCTCGAAATCTACAAGCGTCGGAGACCTTGACAGATACCGCATCTTTTCCCTGGTAACCCCGCCAAGCCATCCTGCCCCACCCATCTCGCCACGACGAAGCATCTCCTCTGTTCTGAACCCCGCCCTCTAAACTTGAACTCTACCCGTCTCTGCAGCGCCCAACCCCGGAACGCACCCTGCACAGGCAAGAATCTTCGGGAGGTTAGGAGGGGTGCCTTCCAAAGATTCATCCACCAGCTCCCTCCGATGTTCCTCCCTACAGCTCCCGGTGGTACCCCTTTCCCTTGGGTAAACAACACGCCCCACCCTCGCCTTCTTGCACAGCACTTGACCACACCCCACACCGCCCAACGAACACTTCGTTGTCTAGGAAGCAGAAGCCGGGACCCCACCCATCGAAACGGCCGCCCGTGCCCCAGCTCTCCTAGCTTTCTTTGCCTACGCCGGGCCAACAGCCCCAGCAGCTTTTCTTTTCTAATCCCCTTGACCGCCGACCAACCTCCTTAGTTGCAAAGGCTGCGGTCTCGGTGGCATCACCTCAGCTTCCGACCTTGGAAAGAAAGACGTCGCGTCCCCCATATAGATTTTCTGCTTTCTTTAAATTCTGTTATGCCCATAGATTTATTTTTAACAGGATGGACCTTGGAGGAGAGAGAATTAAAACACCAGATGCATGAAAGAGGTGCAGGAAGTTGGAGACATGAGGGAAACAAATGGAAACATGAGGGAAAATTAGATATAGAGATAGAGTGGCTGTGCGGAGAGGGAACTCTGATAGAGATTAGACGCCTGCTGTACAGCAGCTAAAAAAAAAAAAAAGCAGCTAGCCATAGTGTGCGAAATACAGCAACTGTAGGCAGGGTTTTTAATTTTTTGTCAAAATTTCTGTCGTGTAAGTATATTCCCCAGATGTTTTATTTTTATGGCGTATGCTCATACGCCAATAAATGTTTATGGCATTTCTAGAGCAAACGCCATAAAAGATTTTTAACTTGGCATTTATTTTAAACGCCAAGGAGTTACGTGTCTTTTGTATTGGTAGTGATGATGTGACTTTATATTGATATTTAGATTTTTTTTGACACATATCATATTCAAATAAAATTGAAAATAACATAATTCTAAATGAGGGGACAACTACTCTTGTTTTAAATCCCTCTCATTGTTGAAGTTCGGATTTTATGCTTTCTCATCCACACTACAAAATGTCAAAAACTCAAATGGAGGCTAGTAGTTATATTTATTTATGACGCTCAACAAAACTAAAACTGTTCTGACATTGTATGGCACCCTTCCCTTCGGCCTAACAACCAGTCTCGCCGCTACCCCCGACACCTCCAGCAGGCCCCCCACCCGTAGCAGGACCAATCTCGTCGCCTTCATATTTCTTTTCGGCCTCCTCCGTGGCTTGCACTGTCTTGCACCAGTTCGATACACTGCGCTTGGCCAAATGTAGCGATTCCCGATCCAAGCATTGCCCTTCCCCTTCTAGGCTCCCCACCTCCCACCCCTCATGAAACGCCTCGGCACGACTACAACCTAAGGATCTCTCCTTCTCCTTTAGAGCAGCAATCTCAGCGTCACGAGCCCATATATCCGCCTGCATTTTTTCCCCCAGTTGTTCTATCGTCGAGATCGTTAGTGCCCAAATATTCATCTCCATCGTACCCTACGCCGACCCCAAGACCTCTAGTTCCACCCCCACTGCAGGTGGCACCGACGAGCTCATCGACCGCCTCCCTTGACCACTAGTACAACCCCTCACGGAACCTAAAGGGCGCCCCTCGCCCGGTCCACTGTCTCTATGATCCGGCATAACCCCGACAACATATTCCTCCTCGCTCAAACTTCACGACAAGGAAATCGGATCGTCCACCGCCGTCCCTACCGCCGAGTGCGATCCACGGCCGGCGACAGTAGGAGTGCATTTCCCTTTCAGCCCGTCACTCTTGTGAAGCCACTACCTTACGTTTAGTGTTGTTGTCGATCCCTCGCAATTCTGCCGCGATGCTCCCTTTACTTTCGTCCTCTTCAACACTCCGCAGTCCCTCCGATTGCTCCGTTGCAAGGTATAACCTGCCTTCCCAGCACCGCTAGTTCCCACATCACTACCGCTCAACAATAGCCCCGTTTCGGTCCCCGAAAAAAAGGTGTTGTTCGGCGCTGACATTGCCAGCTCCACCCTCGACATCTTCTCTTCCACTATCAACCTACCAGGCCATGGTACAATAGCGACATCTCCAAATGCCACGGCTGTAAAATCCACTCCGGATCAGTCCAGTGATAGTGTCGCGCTCCTTTCCCGTTAGCCCACGCAAGCGCTGTTCTCACCCTCCTCAGGTGCACAGCACTCTGTTCCAAACTCTTCTGAGCCTTATCCGATGGCGTCCCCCACCCCCTGTGTATCGGCATCGAACCGTTGCATACCTCCTCCTCGAATCCTTCCTACCCCTCGCCAGCTATTATGACAACCTTCTTCCCCCACTTCCTCCAACTCGCCTGTGCCTTAGTCACCTCCACCGTCGACCCCATGTTACCGCTAGTGTGAAACACCAATGCACCTTCTTGAAACTTTTTGCGGATGAAACATATAAAGGAATTCATTCGCCGTGAGTTGCGGTATGCCCTCCCCCTTGAATAATTTCGGCCACATCACGGCCACCGCATAGGGAACCATGAACCCTGACTGTGTTAGCTGCGCCAGCGCCAGATTCAGCCGATATAACACCTCCCTCACGACGCCAAGAAAAGGCAAGCGCAGCCTAGCGCGCAGCTAATCCTCCACTAGCGCAATCCTAGTATCCCCAGCCATGTTCGCCAGACTCTCCGACTCCCCGGGCACTCGCAATGTGACGGTGCTGGGTATATCGTACTCATCCCACAACCATGCCAAGTGCTCTGCCCCCTCTCCCACATCTCTCACCGCTTCACTAGTAGCCATCCGCTCCAAACCTCAAGCAACCTTGATCTCAGATTCTCTGCTGCCATGCAATCGCTGCTCTAAACCAACTGTACGATACTTCAGGCGTATCGTGCGACAAGACACAAATCAACTCCTTCCTTCAATTCCTCACCGAACATATTTATAGGCGCCTTTCCCTCTTCCTGATGCCAACCTCCCTACCCCACCTTCTTACCCATCCCCCCACATTGTTCCACGTGTCACCGGTTGCGAGTCCCAACAACATTGTTTCAACTCCTGTAGGGTCTACAAAGGACCTACATAGCTGGCAGACCCAACCCCCCTGGTTACTAAAATTCCCATGGACGAATTTCCTAATGGTCCAAGGGAATTGGGGGACTCCTGTAGGGCCCACGAAAGACTACAAATAACCGATGGATCTAACCCCCCCCCCCTGGGCACTAAAATTCCATGGACGAATCTTCAAATGGTCCAAGGGAATTGGGGGACTCCTGTAGGGCCTAGGAAACACCCCAAGCAGCCCATGGCCGCGACACTAAAATTCCCATGGACGAATCTTCAAATGGTCCAAGGGAATTGGGGGACTCCTATAGGACTTAGGAAACACCCAAAGTAGCCCATGGCCCAAAAAGAAACCCCTGAGCACAGTAAGGCCTTGACCCTTAAGGAGATCCACGAAGCACAGTATGGCTCCTGACCTCGGCCTGCGGCCCACATCTAGAGCTCTCCAGCCCGCGTCGCCAAGCTCGCTTTGGCCCCCGACCAGCAGCCCATGTCTAAGTTCCTCAAGCCCGTGTCATCAAGCCCACCTCCCGGATTCTCCAAGCCCACTGAGCAGCTCAAAGGCGAGTGCACCATCTAGAGCCTAACCTCGACCACGGAGTACCCCCACCCGCGTAACGACTAGGAGAGAGAAAGAGAGGTGCGCCTAACGTGTGATGGTGACCTCCCTTGGCGCCTTCCCCCACCTTATAAATACAAAGGTATGGCCTTTACGCAATTTAACCTAATACTCACGCCTCCCAGATCAGCCTTCTAACTAGACCGTCGGAGTGCCTTCACTGGCTAGAGCCAGCGAAGTCTCCTCTAACTTTCCTTTTCCTCCGTGCAGGCTTGATGATTCAGAGTCCCAGTCCAAGCATGGGATTGCTGTAGGAAACGACACCTACAAAAGGCTATAAAGAAAACTTAGGAAGAGAAAAATAATGATTAGGGAAGAGAAAGACCCTAGTCGGTAAAAAAAAAACAAAGAATAATTCTGAATAAAACTGAAATTTGATTAATACAATTCAAAACGTAATTGAAAAATAACACAGACCATATGCCATATATAGGCTAATTGTGAATTCACTCCAAGCAAAATACTTGGAGAAAAAGAAAAAAAATACAAAATACAAAATAACCTGAATTTGAGATAAAGCAAAATACTTGTAAACAAAGCAAAAATATATTATTCAAAAAATAAACCTCAAAACTTATGCACGATTCTTGCCATGCTTGGGATTATCTTCTATCTCAAGAGATTCCAACATCATCGGTTTGGTATCAGACAACCCAGATGTAGATTTTCCTGCATCGGTCTCCTTGGGTTTGAAAGAATTCGAATAATAGTTGCCTCGATCTTTTAAATGTCCAATCAATCACTACAAAAAAACCGGTGATTAGAGTCAGGGTTTTTTTTTTTTTGAGTCAGTTTTTTTTTTAAAAAAAAATGAAGTCAGTTTGAGAAAATCGACTGCAAAGAAACAAGATTCGGGTCGGTTTTATAGAATCAACCCTAATAATAATAATTAAAAAAAAAAATTGATTCGGTTTTGAAAAAATGACTACAAACAAAAAAAGCATTTAGGTCGGTTTTGCAAAACCGACTACAAACTAAAAATAAATTGGGTCGGTTCTACAAAACTGACACCCAAAAAATATTTTTTAAGTCGCTTTTAGAAAACTGAGATGAAAAAGAATTAATTTTTGAGTCGGTTTTGTAAGAAACCAACACAAATCCACTTTTTCATTGACAAAAGAGCGGGCTTCTAAAAAAAGGAAAGCGCACCCCTCCCTAGCTCTAAGTACCTAGCAAATCCCAGCAAATCTCATCTCTCTCTCCCTCACTCTCCGGCCCTTTGTTACTGCGTGTGAAGCTGCTAGCTAGGAGGTAAGCTCTCTTTCTCTCTCTCTCTCTCTCTGGGGTGGCCGACCCACCCCCAAACACCATTTGTGGGTGGGTCGGCCACCCCCAAACGCTCTCTCTCTCTCTCTAGGGTGGCCGACCCACCCCCAAATGGTTTTTGGGGGGTGGGTCGGCCCCCCAAATGCTGTTTGGAGGGTGTGGCCGAGCCACCCCTACTAATTTTTTTCTTTTTGTTTGTTTCATTAACTTGTCGGCCACCCCCAAATGCTGTTTGGGGTGGCTCGGCCACCCTACTAAATTTTTTTTTTTTTTTTTTTGGTTGCTCCATTAACTTGAAAAGTTGAGTTGTTTATAGTTATGTTGCTATATTTTTTGTTCTACCCGAATGTGTATTGATTTTGTTTGATTTTCCTATATAAAAATTGTGTTACATTATTTTAGATGCCATATTTTTTTGTTTCCCTTTTTCCTGTATGCTATAGTGACGTTGTTAAAGGAAAAGTATGCTGGCAATTACTGCAAAATTTGATCTCAAGCCTCCTCCATATCCATTGGTAAGATTTGATTATTCCAGCTTTATAAATTATGCTATAAAATGATATAGGCTTAAATTGTGAGATTGGATGCCTTTGGGGCTTTTCATTAAAAAAAAAAAAAAAACACTATTAAGAACTTATTTCTTTTCTTTGGACTGTAAAAGTATTTGTGTTAGTAACTTAATAGAATTCATAGTGTATTGTAAAAGTATGTCTGCCTAATCCAAGTGTACCATTGTGTATTTACAATGTAGTGTATTCATGGACAAGAGTTGGATGAAAATGTGGAGAGGTTCGATAGAGATATGGATGGGGCTCTTAGGTTTGTGAAATTTGCTATTGAAAACTCGACAAGAAAATGGTACATTGTTTGCCCTTGTAAAAAGTGTTCATTGGTCGAACATTGCGGTCAGATGTTGTTATACGACCATTTGACTTCGGGTGCGGGCATTTTGGAGGCTTACATCGAGTGGATATTGGAACGGGGAACCAATTGTCGCTTCCATGGATAGGGGGGCAACATTATGAAAGGCCCAATACGGCTCATGTTGATAGTATGCTAGTAGGAGGGCGGGTCCAATGTGATGCAAGACATGCTAAATGATATTTTCGCAATGCACAATGTTCGAGTTGAAGAGGGTGGTGGGCTCAAGTGGGCGTGGATGCCAAAACTGTAGAAGCTGAAATGGGAAGACTCTAAATTTGGGGGCGAGGAAGTTCATATGATTTGCATATAGGAAACCGACACACCACTACATGCAAATACAAAAATATCAAATTGGGGGTATCATGCATGTATATAGTCTGAAGTGTATGGCGTGGGTGGAGCAATTCATCTTTCTCTATGTTGTTTGAATTTATCAATAAGTTGATACCTCCGTTTACCCCTTTGCCTAAAGAATGTATATGAGGCTAAAAAGTACATAAGGGATTTGGGCCTTAGGTACGAGAAGATATCGGCTTGTCGCAATGGTTGTATGCTTTTCTAGAGGGAGAATGCTATGTTGGACTATTGTACATCGTGCAACTAGTCTAGGTGGAAGGAAGAAATCGCTAAGGAAAAAAGGTCATCCAAAAGTTCAAAAAGAAAGCCGATAAAGGTGTTGTGTTGGTTTTTTTTGATACCGAGGCTGCAAAGGTTGTTTATGTCACATCATACATCGCCGCACATGAAGTGGTATGCTCAAGGGTGTACAAAAGATGGTGTTCTGAGGCATCCGGCCGATGGAGAAGCATGGACGGCATGTGATGAACGTTACCTAGAATTCGCATTCGACCCACACAATGTCAGGCTAGGCTTAGCGTCAAATGGCTTTAATCCTTATGAGAACATGAGTTCTAGTCACAGTATTTGGCCAGTGATGTTAGTAGCGTATAATTTACCTCATTGGATGTGCATGAAACAACCGTATTTTATGTTAAGCTTGATTATTCTTGATCCGAGTTCATCAGTGTAGAATATTGACGCCTATCTAGAGCCCCTTGTAAGTGAGTTGAAGGAACTATGGGATGTTGGCATACAAACTTTTTATGTATGCTCGAAAAATACTTTCAAGATGTGTTCGACCTTGATGTCAACGATAAATGACTTTCCAGCATACGCTGATTTGTCTAGATGGAGTACTAAAGGAGACAAGGCGTGTCCTTGTTGTATGCACTCAACAAAATCATTATGACTAACTTACAGTGAAAAATATTGATTTATGGGACATAGGCGATAGTTGCCTCCAGAATATATTTGGAGAAAGAACAAGAGACATTTCGACGGTACGCAAGAAATGGATAGTCCACCTGGTGTGCCAGATACTGATGAGATCATGAGACAATTAGATAAAGTGAATAAACGGAAAAGGATGGAAGTAGCGACACCGGCCAAAAGGTAGTAAGCTGGAAGAGAGAAAGTGTATTGTTCAAATTGCCTTATTGGAAGTATCAGTTGTTATGTCACAATATTTATGTGATGCACACGGAGAAAAATGTTGTTGATAACATAATTGGCACGCTCTTGGACATTACAGGTAAGGCTAAAGACAACCTTAAAGCACGTCAAGACTTATAAAAGATGGGTTTGAGATCAGAACTTCATTCGTTTACTACGGACAACAATAAAACATACATGCCTGTAGCTTGTTTCACGATGACAAAAAAAGAGAAAACTGACTTCTTGAAGGTGTTACGTGATGTGAGAGTGCCAGATGGATATTTTTCAAATGTGTCCCGTTGTGTAAAGCTTAAGAAATGTACTATTGGGGGGTTTGAAAAGTCATGACAATCACATACTCATGCAACAACTCATGCCAATTACACTATGAGGATTATTAAAGGAGAATGTTGTGAGACCTTTAATAAAGCTCTCTGGTTTCTTCAAGGAGATATGTTCCAAAACACTAAGGGTGAAAGATCTGGACCGTCTAGAGAATCGGATACCCATAATATTGTGCCAATTGGAACAAATATTCCTTCCAAATTTTTTCACAATTATGGTGTACATAGTCATACATTTAGTACGGGAATGTAAGCTAGGTGGATCGATACACTACAGGTGGATGTATCTCGTTAAGTGGTAATATGAAAATATTTTTGGAAATTGAATATACGTATTAATCTTATTCTATTGTTACGGTCCTAATGCTATTTAATTTAGGTGCCTTGGTCAATAGTAAGCTAGGTGGACTGGTACACTATAGGTGGATGTATCTCGTTGAGAGGTAATATGAAAATATTGTTGGAAATTGAATATACGTATTAATCTTATTTTATTGTTACAGTCCTAATGCTATTTAATTTAGGTGCCTTAGTCGATACAAATCTAACGTTTGGAACAAGGCTGCACCAGAAGGGTCAATTGCAGAGGGTTACATTGTAGATGAATTATTGATGTTTTGTTCGCGCTACTTGGTTAACGCGCTGACGGTCTACAATAGGCTCTCAAAAAACCAAGATGCGTTTAGAGGGGCGACAACACCAATAAAGCTTGATAGGAACACAATAAGTCAGGCACACCGCTATATTGTATTCAAGTTCGAAGATTTCCTCCCATTGCGCACGTGAGTTGCTTTACTAATTACGTATCGTCCGCTTATACCCTCTTATGTAACGTTTAATCTTTATTACATATAGGATGCATTTGGACTCTCTAAGGGAAACAAACAATATGGAACATAGATCGGAGACCCTAGTGCAGAAGGACCACAGTGCCCAGTTTTGCAACTAGTACCAGTCCCATGTAAGAATATTATTCTTATTAACAATTAAAGGCTACTAAATTCCGATTTTAATAATATGTTTAATATGTTGTTTAAATCATAGGTTGATAGTTTGGATGAGACACGTAGAAAAGAATTGGGTGTTAAACTTGAATGGCATGCAAAAAGGCCAATGCAGACTGCTGTAGAATATAAACGGTATGTGGTTAATGGAACGACATACATGCATAATGGAAAGTGACATAACAAAGAAAACTCAAAACAGTGGGGTATGTGTGACCACTGTAGACAACCCCACATACTACAGTAAGCTAACTCGCATAATCGAGGTTACTTACTATGACCAAACAAAGTACGTGCTATTCAGGTGAGATTGGGTGGACATTAGACCGAACAAGGGATACAAACAGGACAACTATGAATTCGAATTAGTGAATTTTAACAACTTAATACACACGGGTGAGCGTATTATCAAGTATCACAAGTATTTTATGTCGAGGATGATAGACATCCAAATTGGGATGTCATAGTGAAGACAAAACCGAGACACGTGTTTGACGTTGGTGAAGGTGAAGATCACAACGATTTGCCGGATGACAATTACCATGAGCACGAGCCTTTTAACATAAACATTGCAGGGGATGATGACATTCAGTGTGCACGTATTGAGCTCCTAGCCACAGTTGCATCGTAATTACCGTCCATACAGTTTGTTGTTAAACTTCTCATATGTCAAGATATAAATTGTTCAAACCTGAGGTAAAACAATTACATTTGGTCTCATTCTTTTAAAAATCTTAAGTGTATTTGTTGATAAGCTTTATTGTATATATTGTATATTTTATTGGATATGATCGGTTTGGTATATTATTGCAGGTAGACATGGCCTCACAAGCAAACAAGAGGAAGAAGGTACTAGCATGGCCCGAGAAATTTCAAAGGGTACCTATAGTCGACTCAAATGATGAGACCTAAGATTCAGGCGATGACGTGATTGGTACGTCTACCACTCCCATGCCACAAGCACCTAAGCCTTCACCGAATATGGGGCAACATGTTTCATCTTCATCCAGTCTTAGACCAGAAGCGGGTGATGACAATCGTGCACCAAATCCATTAGCAGCCAAACCCTCAGATAGTACTAGTGTGTAGAATCTGACCCTACTACAGGTGTGCAGCCGTGGGCAAGTGCGCATTACTTGCGTAAGAAATACGTTTTATTGTTAATTGTCTGCTGTAAGTTTATTAAACGGTAATGTAACTGTTACTGTATGATTTTGCTTTTTTATTGCAAATGTTCAGGGGAACATTACATGGTAGGATGTAGGGCAATCTAACGAAATTTGGCAACTATCCGAGGGGGAAAAGGTAATCATTGATTTTAACAATGAGTTCCAGCCGATTGGTCCGGGAAGCAAGAAATTTTCAAAGGCTTGCGGCGAAACTAATAAGGACCGGGAAGTTTGTAGACTTCCACACTACACATTGGAGGAAAGTCCCAAAGCATCATAAGGAAGAACTTTGGACTGCATTAATGGTATGGAACACTTATTAGCATATGAATGTATTTCTGTAGTTTTCTAACCTTATCCTTGTCATTTTTATTATGGGATTCCAACTTGTGTGTAGAGAAAATTTTATATTTGTGACGGTCATCCAATCGATGAAATCAAAAGGGTAGCTTTTATGGATTTCGGCCATAAAAGAAAGTCGATCAAGTACCATCTTAAGAAGTCTACGAAGCTGAAGCAAAATCCAAATCAAACCTTAGAGGATGTGCTAAAAAAAACACCCAAACTTGACATGTACAATGCGGGAGACATGAAATGCCTTGCTGGAAGGTGGTTGTCGGATGATGATAAGGTGACACTCATACTTTATCTTTCATAATTCTTTCTGATTTGTTTCGTGTCAATTATCTCTAGACAGTCATTTCAATTGGTTTGTTTTGTTCTTTATAATGACTATCAACTGTAAAACATTTGTAGGAAAGGGCAAATAAGAACGGGGAAAGAAAAAGCAAACAAAAGTTTCCGACAACATTGGGGTCGAAGAGCTACGCTCGTCTAGCCAAAGAGAGGGTACGCGTTACTCCTGCAATCAATCAGCGAGGAATCATGCATCATTAAGACTTACGATGTTTGTTATGTATATAATGTTAATGATGTTGCATGCAGGAGATCGAAAAAGGTAGAGGCATTGGAAGAAGTGAGCTATTTTCCCTTTTACATACAAAGAATGATGGGATCCCAGTGAATGAAGAGGCAGGGGAAGCTATTGTAAGTACAAGTGTTCTACTAGTCTATGTAAATAGGGTTCTTCAATCTTCATATATTAAGTTATTGTAATTGTACATATGAAGTTTACGGAGCTAATGGCAACACAACCCATCCACTTCTAGTGTAAGTTCACAGGGGTTCATTCATTGGGCATCAAACGATCTATACGCACAAGTAATGGGCGCAGAACATTTAGGCCGTGTTCGTGGAGTAGGGCTTAGGCCTACACCAGGTAAATCAAGAACTACAATATATATGATAGTTTCTTAGATTAGGCAATGAAAAATATTGTACTCCAATAATGAAGCACTGCAAGCTAAAATTAATCTATGAATTTGTGCAAAAATTGTTGGTTAAGGCTTTAACTATTATGTTAGGTAAAAATTGAAAAAAGTGGAGGACAAAAAAAAGTATCCCAAAAAGATGCTTCAAATGAATTAATCTATGGCCAACCTAACTGGGTAAGAGAGGAGGAGTCTTAGATTTGTTGTGGAGAATTTTCCTAGATACCA
>FXXK01000288.1:115777-131655 GCA_900184695.1 Betula pendula
TATATTGATAGCTAAAAAATACAAAAAAAAAATTATATTTTTCATTAAACTGCAATAAACGGCATATAATATGAGTATTGCTAATATAGATTAACAATACAAAACAGAAAAGTAAAACAAAAATATACTATAATCAATATCAAGTTTAATGCTTAATTATCTTTTGAAAGCGTTTCTGTTCCTTTTTTGCATAACAATTAAATAAATTTTTGTCTTCTTTTGTTTTCAAAAATAGAAAAACACTTTAAAAAAATGACTGAAAATCCGAATAAATATCATAAACGAAAAAATAAATCTCATTAAACATTCAAATGAATTAAAATATAAGACACTTGATTTTCGTTTAATCCATATAAATTGAATCATTTTAAAAATTTTGTTTCCACAGGAGTAGTTTAAAATGAAAAGAAGAATAAAGAAAAAAAAAAAAGCAAGAATTCAAACCTACATTCTGATTATCAAACCATCAATAGAAAATTAGCATTAATCTTTAATAAATAAATACACAATCACAATTTTTTGGAATGGATTGTGTTATTCTTATCAAATGCACAAAACAATAGTTTCATATCTATATTTTGATAGTTAAAAAATTTTTAAAAAAAAAATTGTATTTTTCATTAAACTACAATAAACGGCATATAGTATGAGTATTGCTAATACAGATTAACAATACAAAACATAAAAGTCAAACAAAAATACATTATAATCTATATCAAGTTTAATGCTTAATTATCTTTCGAAAGCGTTTCTGTTCCTTTTCTACATAACAATTAAATAAATTTGTCTNATTATCTTTCGAAAGCGTTTCTGTTCCTTTTCTACTAACAATTAAATAAATTTGTCTCCATTTTGCTTTCAAAATCAAGAAAAACACTTTAAAAAAATTACTGAAAATCCGAATAAGTCTCACAAACGAAAAAATAAATCTCATTAAACATTCAAATGAATTAAAGCATAAGACACTTGATTTTCGTTTAATCCATATAAATTGAATCATTTTAAAATTTTGGTTTCCATGGGAGTAGCTTAAAATGAAAAGAAGAATAAAAAAAAATTTAAAAAAAAAAAAGCAAGAATTAAAACCTACATTTTGATTATCAAACCATCAATAGAAAATTAGCATGAATCTTTAATAAATAAATTTGTGCCTTCTTTTGCTTTCAAAATCACAAAAAGCACTTCAAAAAAATGCATAAAAATCTGAGCAAGCCATGCAAATGAAATAATAATAATAATAATAAAAACACATAGAACATTCAAATGAATTAAAACATAAGACCTTATATTTTAGTTTAATCCATTTAAATTAAAACATGTTAAAATCGTTGTTCGCATGGAAGTACTTTAAAATGAAAATAAGTATTTCATGAATACGCAATAAAACGAAATTTTTTACTCAAAGTTCAACTCTTAATCATCTCTTTGGTATTTTAAAAGAGTTTATGTTCCTTTTACTACATAACAATCAAATAAACACACTATAGTCTTCCATTTTTATTATCTTAATTCTGAAGTTGTAATTTTTATCAACGAACAAACATATAAATAGAGTAGGAAAATAGTTTCATATCTATATATTGATACCTATAAAATATAAAATAAAAAAAATTATCTTTTTGTTAAATTGCAACAAACGGTATAGAGTATAAGTATTGCTAATCCAGATTAACAATACAAAATACAAAAGTCAAACAAAAATACACTAATATTCTATTAGCCCACTAAAAATTCAAAAATAAAAAATAAACGACTTATCAAAGGTACAAAACATTAGTTTTATATCTATATATGGATAACTAAAAACACAAAAAATTATCTTTTTCCTTAAACTGCAACAAATGGGTAGATATGAATATTGCTAATCTAGATTAACAATACAAAACACAAAAGTCAAATAATCCCAACAAACGGAATGAGCTCGTATGAGTATTGATAATCCAGATTAACAGTACAAAACACAAAAATCAAATTAAAATACACTATAATCATCCATTAGTCCACTAAAACTCCAAAAAATTAATTATCTTGATTCTAAAGTTACAATTTTTATCAAAGACAAAATATACCCACATATATATAGAATTGAAAAGAAAAAAAAAAAAAAAAAAAAGAGAGAGAGGAGAGAGATGAGCCTGGGAGAGAGAGAGGGAAAAAGAAAAGGGAAAAAAAAGTGAGAGAGAGAGATAGATGGTGTAGAAGAGTAGAAGTGGAGCCACATAATATAATACGAATTGAAAGAAAAAAAAACGGAGAGAGAGAGAGATGAGAGAGAGAGAGAGAGATAGACCTGGGGAGAGAGAGAAGTGGAGAGAAAAAGAAAAAGAAAAAAAAGAGAGAGGGAGAGATATGTGGAGAGAGATAGAATTGGAGAGAAAAAGAAAGAGAGAGAGAGAGAAATTAGATGTAGAAAGGAGAGTGACAAAAATAAAGAAAATAAGATAGACGTGGAGAGAGATAAAAAGTTTAGAGAAAAAGAAGAGAGAGAGAGAGAGAGTTAGACGTGGAGAAGAGATAACGTGAAAAAGAGAGGAGAGAGAGATAGAGGAGAGGAGAGAGATAGACCTGGGGAGGGAGAAGCGGAGAGAAAAAGAAAAAGGAAAGAAAAAAAAGAGAGAGATAGACGTGGGGAGAGATAGAAGTAGAGAGAAAAAGAAAGAGAGAGAGAAGTGAAAAAAAAAAAGAGAGATAGACGCGGGAGAGAGATAAAAGTTGAGAGAAAGAGAGAGAGAGAGAGAGAGAGAGAACCGGTTCAATGTTTAAAAATATGAGTTAAAAAATCGGTTTTTTGCTTAAAAATTATGGGTTCACGCCACGTGTCACAATTTTAAGCACTTCGATGTGTAATTTGGCTATTATATATATATATATATTTCTTCTCGTTGCATTTATATAAGTTTGCACTTTCACTTGTAATTTTATACCTCGATCACTATAGGAGATAGAAAAGATTGTGACTTGAACAAGAAGAATTCAAATGGCAAAACACCTAGGGATGTATTTATAAGTACACATAAAGTTCTAAAAGGAAATGGTGAAAGTGGATGAAGGACACAGTAAACTATTGCATGCTTGTGGCAACCTTGATTGTCGCTGTGGTTTTCACTACAACCTTCATTGTCCCAAGTGGCAACAATCAAGAAACTGGCATTCCAATTTTTTAAAAAAGTAATTGGTTTATGGTCTTCTTCATATTAAATGCAATAACATATTTCTCCCCTTCAACTTCGATATTAATCTTCTTGTCAATTCTCACATCACATTATACAGAAGAAGATTTTCTTAAGTTATTACCTAGAAAGTTGGTGTTTGGACTTGTGGTACTCTTCATTTCTATAGCAAGCATGGTACTAGCCTTTAGTGCAACCTGTTTTTTAGTCTATAACGGAAAAATGACATGGGCTTCGATTGTTATGATCTCTTCGACCAATGTCCCAATTACTTTATTTGTTTTACTACATTATGATCTTTGGGCTAATATAATCCACTCAACATATTGGTTTAGATTTCTTTTTTGGCCACGTAAGGGCAGGCTTTTCTAGCTAGTTAAAGAGGTCGACTACATAATTTGAATATGCAAGTCAAAAATGAAGAAAAATTGTTATAGGTAATGAAGGGATTTAATTTGAGCAAGGAAGGGAAAATAAGGAAATGAGAAAATCAAGAATTTGAATTGATTTTTAGACTTCAATTTGATATTCATTAGAATTATTCTTGTTTAATTGTGTCCGTTGTATATGTATGTGTGGGTATATGATATTTTCACATTGCATTTTTCTATGTAAACCCTTGATTCGGTTGTCTGGAAGGAAACTATCATTTAATAAGAACTTCTATTTGTCAAGTGATTGGCTTGTACTACCAGTCTTTTGACCTCCATTTCACCCAAAGGCCATAAGTGACCGTCCCTTATGGGCTTTCTCTTTCTGATCATTAGCTTGTCCTGCATATTTACATTGTTTTATCCATTTCTTATTAGGTGGTTCAATATTTTCAATTTTTAAATATTTTTAGACAAAATAGAAAAAAAAAAATGATATTTTATTTTTTATATCTTGAGTCAATCTTTATGTTAGATTATTTTTATTGTTTGTATTTTCTGAAATCAAATTAAAATTGAAATTCATGCACAATTAAAGGATTGTAATCGGGATGACTTGAGTTTTGGTTGTTTGAACTTAACTTGAGAAAATTTTATATAAGCTTAAGCTTGAATCGAGCTCGAAGAACATGCATGTTCAAACTCGGCTCATTTTTTCTTTTTTGTATTTCAACTCGGCTTGAGCTTGGCTAACTCAAATAATCAAAAATTAGTCAAACTCGAGCTCAAACTCTAATGTTACAAAAAAAAAAAAAGCTATGGCTGTAATGAATTCCCATCTAGAGCTATGGCTATATATAATGTTGCCAAGATTGAGTTTTCTTTTTAGTATTTTATATTTTAAATTCTATAATTTTTTGTGTTTTGCATGTGTTGTTTTCAAGTATTTGTTCTTACTCATGTATAATAAAAAAAAAAAAAAGAAGAGGCCAGGTCATACTATACATTGGGTGAGGAAGTTTTCTTTTCTTTCACGAAAAATTTAAAATACTTTTAACCTTTATATCACACCAAGTCATTCCTTTCTCTTTTCTAGTTGTAAATGCATTTGTAAGGTTTGTATCTCACATTGCTAAGATGTAAAAAGAGTGGGTGGTTTATATAGCATAATTGAGCCAAAAGGCTTAAGTTTTTTGGTTAAATGGCATCTCAATATGCTATATTATGGGCTCACTAAATAACTTTCTTAAGTGTCGTCTCTCTCCCTAACATTACTCCTCTAAAAAAAAAGTTTGCCAAATACCCCCAAAGCTTTATGATAATATGAGCTCTCTTAAATGAATTAAAACAAAAGACATTTTATTTTAATAGGGGCTCTATAATTAGAAATTTCTACTAATTTCTTACTATTCTTTTTTTCTTGACATTTATTTTCATTTTAAACTACACATATGAGGATATTTTAACATGTTTTAAATTTATATGGATTAAATTAAAATTAAAGTTCTTATATTAAGTTTTGAAATTAAATTATAATGAAAAAATATGTTCTAATATCAAGAACACTCACTTTTACGTTTACGCTCAAACAAGGTCAAAGAAGCCTTAGTGGGGGATGGATGCATTTAATTATATATAGGAAACCCACAGAACTCCAAAAATGCACTGAGAAAATCCGCAGATTAGTGGCATGCAGCATAGATGATGGCGTAAATTGGCGTTCGACCAATCAAAGGACATAGGTCGATCTTTATTCAACCGATCCAATGTGAGATCTCGTACGTAATTTTAGTCCCTACATGCAACCATCCTTTGACCGAGCTTTAACTACTGTCTACTGAAGCATTCTCCCAAAAGAGATCTGGTAGTTTGGATCAACTGAGGCATGCAATCCTTCAAAACAGATCTGGCGGTAGCTTTGGTCGACCGAGGTTCAACCTAGACAATCTAGCAGCTAAATTATTTAGCAGATATATGGTTCGACCGATCGAGTATGGAAATCAAGCTTCGACCAGTGCAATCTGTAAGTCAACATTTACAAGCTGGTTAATCGCAAAATAGTATGTTAAAAAATAACTTACTTACTATATAAGGTAATTCATCTAAGTATCTAAGTCACTTACCATCCTAACGAGTCCTAAAGCTTAAGTTCATCACTTTTTGCTTGGAAATTGCTTAATATCATTAAACTTTGGGCTAGTGTACCTTCAACACACTACGACATAACTCGGCATACATCACAAAGACTTAAGACGTATGTGGTACGCGGAATAACTATACCAAATAATAGCTTTTATTAAGAATGAAATAAGTGGAATGGATTAACCTTGGAATAGCCACAAGAAAATGATTGTTCTTTCAATTGAAGGAATAGTCATTCCTCTTAAATTTAAGAAAAATGTCTGTTCTCTCAATTGAAGGAATAATCATTCCTCATGGCTAGCGGAATAGCTATCATAAGGCAAATTCATTTTATTCTTTCCATTCTTAATCAATGCTATTCCTTTAAATAGTAATTTCGCATATCAAACATAATTTTAGTGTTTTTGTCTTACGTCCTGAATATATATGCTAACGAAAGATAAACTTAATCTCCTCCTTTGACAATATCGTGATAGACCATTAAGTACTTACTTTACATTACTCAAACTAAATACATACAAGCCACAACAAAAACATGCATGACTCTTTTCCAACATAAAACGTAGCATACCTAAAAACAACTTTAATTATCAACACACGTCTAGCTAATTTATTATTACATAACATTCTTTGAAATACAAGACATTGAAATCCAATATAACTCAAGCAACAGGCTTTATAGCCTTACAATACTACTACTTAGAGATAACATGCTATCAGTTTATTCTTTACTAATAGAATTATAACAGAAAGATATAGGAATCATCCTCAATGCCAGCCGTTGCTTGTTTATTCCTAGGACTCTTGGAGATAGTCCTCATGCCTATGAACTGCTCCTTTTGTTACGAAAAGAAAATATGAAATGTATTAGCAAAGATATAAGAGACATGATTAAAAACCAACAGAATACATAACGTAGAAACTAAAATAAACAGATAGAATTGTTTGGTTACAATTAAAACAGTGCACCAAAGATGTACTCAAATAGCAAATTAATACAGCACAAGTATAATACGATCATCCAAGTCTACTCCTTACTTACCCAGAAGGCTTGTTCATCTCATTCTTCACATCATTCAACTTCTTATTTAAGCCATTGAACAGCTTTTCAAACTTCTCAATCTTGCTCGTAGCTGGTATATTCAATAACAAATTAATCGATCTTAGGATTCTTTCTTTAGACTGACACCTTAAACGAGATAACATAACAATTTATTAACCATCCAGATGATACATGTAAACATGCACACACCAAAATTCATCTCTCATTCTTCCAAATATTACCATCACCATTGGATCTATAGATTTATGTAAATCTCATGTATTGGACCTACAAATCCAATAGTGATGGCACTACAAATACACTTCACAACCAAACCATGGTAATATTTGGATGAATATGAAAGGGATTTGGGTAGCTTTTATAGCATTTTTCATGATATAAATAGATCATGTCTATAAAGTACACACATCAGCATGTGACGGAGACAGAATTTTAGTAGGAGTAAAAAAAAAAAAACCAAGAGTCGAAGAAACATTAATTGTTGAAACTATTAAATAATATAAGTTACAAAATAACTGAATAACTTAAAAGTTATTTAATTATAATGCAATTTGTAATTTGTTTTTAACATTAATTTATTTAGTTGTTTTCAACAATATTTTTATATTTTGAATTTTCTATATAATCATCAACATATTAACTACAATTATAAAGTTTACAAAATTAAATATATAAAGAATGTCTATATACTCATTAACTTAAAAGTACAATAATCCAAATATAAAAATTTAGAAAGATAATTTGATTACTTAAGTATAATCTAAGAAAATAAGTCATGTGAAAGTTTGATAACCTATTCAAAAATTTTCAAGAAGTTAGATGTGTGCCTTAATTTCTTTAAAAAACTATCCACTACAACACAAAAAAAAAAAGAAAAAAAAGAAAAAGAAAAAGGTATTTAGTGTCATTTAGCTTAAAATCAGTTATTTTAAACGATGTTAAATATATGTTTTAAGATCAATTCAAGTCAAGGTAGAGATTTGTTGTGTTATGACTTGAATTAATAAGTATCGGTGTGGGGCCAGCTCTTTTTTGGATTGGTTTGTTCTTCTACTCCAATTTGGAGTCCTTTTGTCAGCCAGATTTTTTTTTTTCCTTCTACTAGTTGGTTTTAATTTGGTCTTCTTAATTTACAGCCGATGTCAGTATTATAAAATGACATGTTGGCTTAGCTTTTGGAGTGGAGAAAAATTGGAGTAATCTCTTTGTTAGTGCCATACGGTGCTTAGGGAATTTAAATAATTCTTTCTTTTTTGTTATTACTTCTTTTTTTTGTGAGAGTGAAATTTGGATGTATTGAGGCTTTGAATTTTGAATGATTTTCTCCTTACTGCTATTTTGTACTCCATCTTTTGTTAATGTATTTCTTCTAGACCGTCTCCGCCATTGAATATAACCAAATGATCAGGAGCGTCGTCAGGTCCCAGTAGCTTGATCACTAACCAATTAATCTTAATTAGCATTCTTTCTTTATATTGCACTGACACCTTAAACGACATATATAACATAACAATTTATTAACCATGCAGATGATACATGCAAACACGCATACACGGATTGGAATTAAGTTTTAATATGGCAATTAAATAGCCAACATATATATATATATATATATATATAACATTCTTTGCCGTGCCAGCGCTTATTGGCACCACAGAATGCTCGACAAGTCCCAAGTACGTAGCTAGTTTTAATATGTCTAAAAGCCTTAAAACACCCCTAATTAAATCACATATATAAGATGAAAATTTGCTAACCGGATGATATATGCAATCACACGCATACAGATCCCAAGTTTTAATATGACAAGTACGTACCTGTGTTTTTAACTGTACCTTCGCCACCAGTACTTGTCATTGATGGAGTGGCCACCTGAGGACTCAGTCCCGTACCGTGCCCCTAGATAGTAGAATAAGCAAGCTAGGTCTAGTTAGTCGATGATATTTGCACAAACGCCCAACGTCACGAATGGCACCAAATTAAGGCTCTGTTTGTTAATCATTTAGCAATTTTTTTTTTCTCCTTTAAAATTAATATTATTTTTAATATTCTATCAATTATTTTTTAACAATTATTTTTATTTTTTATATCATATCACTCACTTTTTATTACTATTTAAATAAAAAATTCACTAAAAAACAAATTTTTTTTCACTTTTTCATACAAAAAATTTAAAATATTATCTCTACTTTATATCATATCATTTACTTCTATTACTATTTTCAACACAAAAAAAAAAAACCTAATAACTTAACAAATACAGTCTAAAGAGTCGTGCTACGCGTCCGCTCGCATCCGCATACCCTCAATTTGTGAGGGTATGCAGATATTTTTTTTTTTCTTTTTGTTTTTTATTCCGCGGACTACTCCGGCCTAAGAATGCTCAAAATCAAGTCAATGATATATATTTTAATAAAGTACCTATGACGGCCGGAGCCAGAGTTTTAGGAGTTAAAAAAAAAAAAACAAGAGTTGAAACAAAATTAATTGTTGAAACTATTAAATAATATAAGTTACAAAATAACTGAATAACTTAAAAGTTATTTAATTATAATGTAATTTGTAATTTCTTTTTTACATTAATTTATTTAGTTGTTTTCAACAATTTTTTTTATATTTTGAATTTTCTATATAATCATCAACACATTAACAACAATTACATAGTTTACAAAATTAAATATATAAAGAATGTCTATATACTCATTAACTAATTAAAAGTACAATCCAAATATAAAAATTTATAAAGATAATTTGATTACTTCAGTATAAACTGAGAAAATAAGTCCATGTGAAAGTTTGATAACATATTTAAACTTTTTCAAGAAGTTTGATGTGCGCCTTAATTTCTTTAAAAAATTATTCGCTACAAAAAATAATAATAATAATAATAATAATAATAATAATAAAGGCATTTAGTGTTGTTTAGCTTAAAATCGTTTATCTTAAACGATGTTAAATAGATGTTTTTAATTACATCGTTTGAGTCAAATACTTAATGTTATTTTTTGCATCGTTTGGGTCAAATGATTGATGTAAACATTTACATCGTTCATCTACATAAACAATGTTAAATTTTTTGTTCATATATCGTACGTGTTTATGTACATAAATGATGTAAAATTACATCGTTTACATACATGTTATAAAATAACATCAATATAAATTTTTACATGTAATCCACTTTCCCTTCACAATTTTATGAAATACAAATGAGAGCTCACCAACTTTGCAGATTTTCCAGCCTTTTTTTTATCTTCTTCCTCCTTTTTTTTATCTTCTTCCTCCTTAACAAAATAAACATATTGATAAAAAACCAATTATGTTAGTGTTTGTGATTTCAGGTTTTAAGTACTTCATATATGAAAAATGGAAGTACTCCGATTTCAAGCACATATATATCCTGTCGCTAACGAGACCACAGCTGATTTTTGGACGCCAACATTTGGAGGAACATTCAGGTAGAAAAGATCTAGATTGAGGCCAAATATGTTCTATATTCCAAACAAATAGTATGTAGCGTGAACAATTCAGCCAATTAGAAATTAATGATCATTTAATAAAGTACATATGTGAGCATGTGAAGGCCGGAGCCAGACTTTTAGGAGTAAAAAAAAAAAAAGAACAAGAGTTGAAACAAAATTAATTGTTGAAACTATTAAATAATATAAGTTACAAAATAACTGATGAATAACTTAAAAGTTATTTAATTATAATGTTTTTTGTAATTTGTTTTTTACATTAATTTATGTAATTGTTTTCAACAATTTTTTTTTTATATATATTTTGAATTTTCTATATAATCATCAACACATTAACTACAATTATATAGTTTACAAAATTAAATATATAAAGATCGAATGTCTATAATCCAAATATAAAAATTTAGAAAGATAATTTGATTACTTACGTATAAACTGAGAAAATAAGTCCAGTGAAAGTTTGATAACCTATTTAAAATTTTTCAGGAAGTTTGATATGTGCCTTAATTTCTTTAAAAAACTATTCACTACAAAAAAAAAAAAAAAAAAAAAAACGGCATTTAGTGTGGTTTAGCTTAAAATCATTTATTTTAAACGATGTTAAATATATGTTTTAAGATCAAACGAAGTTATTTTTTGCATCGTTTGGGTCAACGTTGTAAAAATTTACATCATCGCTTACATATGTAAACAACGTTAATGTTTATTTTGCGTTGCGCGCCATTCAGTACTTTCCCTTTGCCTTTACAATTTTATGAAATAAAAATGAGAGCTCACCTGTTTTTTCTGCTTAGCTTCTTCCTCCTTTTTACCCAGCTCTTCCAAAGTCTGTTTCAAAATCTCAGAAAAATCATTGACCGCTTTTTTGACTTCCTCATAAATCGTCATCTCTGCCCAAGCAGGAGGGTCGTCTGCTATCTTGATCACTAACCAATTAATTTTAATTAGCATTCTAGCTTTCTTTAAACGATCACATATATAACATAACAATTTATTAACCATGCAGATGCTACATGCAAACACACACACACACGGATTGGAATTAATGATCATTTAAAATTAAGAAAGAAAGAAAATTGGGAAACGTATATAGAAGCTACATTTGGTGTGCTGTAGCAGTCATGTGGAAAAACTAAAGAAAAAACTCAAAGGAAGCACAGATAAAAGATACAACATAAAATAGAAAATATTATGTCCCAATTTTTACTGAAAACAAGAGAACAAAGAGAATATTACTGGGAGATGAACAGACCAAAATGGTGAATAGAAAAGTTATTTTTGTTTTGACTATTTTCTGCTTCTTTTTTTATATATGTTTTGGCCGTTTAAAAAAAACAAAATTTCTATGTCAAAGGATTTCATCATGTGAAATGCTTCACCTGCAATAGATAAACTATTCTCTATCAAACATAATCTTTGGACAAATTTCAACATGCAATTTTACCCCAAAAAATTTGTTGGGGACGTTCTTCCATAACAGCTAGCTAGCTCCCTGCAGAATAAAATAATTGCAACCCAAAAATTCACATCTTTTTTTTGTTTCACGGCTGGTTTTCAAAAGGAATTTGATTAGTAATAATAATGATTAGAAATTAAAGCATTTTCAGGTAATTAACTCAAAGTCATATCCAATGCGAATGCGCATTGATAATTTAAGCTAGGAATTCGCTGCAGGGTATCGAATTGAAATATTATAATTGCTGTAATTGGATTAATCGGACAATTTAAGAAAGATGATGGTGATGATGGACACAATGAAGAAGACACGACAAGAGTATTAGCTAGACAAACAAAATACCTGTATAGAGAAGATGATCACTCTCCCTCAACAAATCAATCAACGCTGAAGGATCAGTGCAATGCAGTGCCTCTCAACCCAAGAGGATATATAACAAAAACTTAAGAGACCGTCATTATCACAAAGTCAATGTCAATGAGCTGGCCTTTCTTTTTCATTTTTTCTTAGAGATATGCTTAACTTTCAACCTTTGGTCTTCCTCCACCCTAACTCTTGCCTTTAACTCTTAAAATTTACTATTGTGAATCTCACAAATTTAATAGTAAATTTACAAAAATTACACGAAAGGAAGACCATGAGATTGAAAAGGAATTTTTTTAAAAAAAAAAAAATTAGTTGTAACCCCATTAACTTTTATATTCAAGCTTCCGCTCTTGCAAAAAAAAAAAAAAAAAAAAAAGAATTAATAATAATAATATTACTAGTTTGCTGAAGGGGTTACATGGTTTGCTGAAGGTGTACGTGGTATGGCGTACGTAGATGTTTGCGGACAAAGGAATTTACAGGTTGGCCAAATTTCCCAAACACAATATTTAAAAATATTTTACCTCAATAAATAAACCTTAAAATCCAACTGAGAAAATGCATAAAAAATATTAAATATAGTTTCTTAACTTTTAATTGTGGATAGGACTATATATAATAGAGCTGAGCTGAGTTGAGTCAAGCCAAGTATTGAATGTTTATACTCGTTTCATTTTATTTTTCTCCAAATACAAGCCAAGCTAGAGTTTATCGTTGAGCTATATAATATGTTCAAGATCTATTTATTTATTTTTTGAATGAGTTCGAGCTTGTTCACGAGCTACTCAATTAACTTATTCATTCTATTTATAAATTAAATGTCGTGATTTTGTAATTTTTTAAAAAAATTCGTACTAATTATTAATTGTTTAATTATTATTAAGTTTTATTGTTTGAGTTAATTAGATATATAAATTAACTTGAATCTTAAACAATCTAATATTGAGTTTATATGTTTATCTATATATATATATTATATATATATATTCATTACACACACACACACACACCACACACACACATATATATATATATATATATATATATATATATATATATATAATATTCATAGGAAGACTCACCAGCTAGATCTATTATGTACATTACGAAGAAGATTTTATTTTGATCTTTTTCTTTTTTAAAAAAAAAAAAATACTTAACATGTTCTCATTGTAAAGTTAAAAATAATATTACAAACACTTGATATGTATTCAGGTTCTAACTTATATGTGCTGAGCCGAGTTTATATGAGTTTGGCTCGATCTTATACGAACCGAGCCAAGTTTTGTTTAAGCTATGTTCATATAATAAATGAATTGATCCTGAGCCGAGCCCGAACTTATTCGTGAGCGGCTTTGTTCATTTAGAATCTATGCATATGTAAAAGAAAATATGAAATATATTAGTAAAGATAAGAGACATTATTAAAAACCAACATATATAATACATGATGTAGAAACTAAAATAAACATGATAAACCCTAAGGGGTTGGTGCAGGTGAAAGCTTGAAACTTTGAGTGCTCATCATGCTCTTAGGCTCGAAATCTATTGAATGAAACTACCTCTTGGGGCGAGCTTCCTAGACGAAGCCAGCGACTCAACCAGTCTATGCTAAGAGGGGTGCGAGGAATAAGTCTTGAGTTTAACTAGCAAGATTGGATACACGAAGTGGCTCTGCCTTGGAGGAATTATAATACGATCATCCAAGTCTACTGCTTACTTATCCTTTTGCAAAAGACTCCATCACAAGGCTATTGAAGGAAATGGCAGAGCCAGATAATCATTATCGTAGGGGCCAAACTTAAAATTTGATAAACACACTTTAAAATAAAAATTGAGTAATTTTTCACATAGTATGCATAGTGGGGAGACTTAGTCACTCCTTGAAAAGTAGGATTTTGATTCTACTGTATCATTAGGATTCCGATTCTCTTAAACATACAAGCCCTCATTAGGATTCCGATTCTCCTCATGGGCTGCGTCAAATGGTCACGTTGGTTGTGCGCAGACTCCGCCGCCGAGTCATCACCTAGACGTGGCCTGTGAAGGCCAACGTCTTCTCTGCCATTAGATCCTCCACCCATGACGTTCTCCACCGTGATCTCAAGCCCCATAATCTATTGGTAGACAAGGACAGGAGATCCTCAAGATTGCCGATTTGGGCCTCGGCTGCACCTTCCCTGTTCCTTTCAAGAGCTACACCCATGAGATCTCACTCTCTGGTACAGGGCGCTTGAGGTATTTCTAATTTTCTGTAGTTTCTAATTGGTATTTCTGAGGATTGTAATCATATTGGTATTTCTCGTTGGAAATTTGTAAATCTGTAGTTTCTGATGATTACAGATTACCCAGTTGGAAATTTTGATACAAGTTTTGCTCTCTCTCTCGTCTCTCCGTTGTTTGGCAGTGGCTGATTTGCTTAATTCGGGTTGGTTTTATCCGACCCAGAAACTAAATGGGTTGATGGGTCATGTCGTTTCCCCGTTAATTTTAACAGATCGTGTTCGGGTGACCCGTTTATTAAACGGGGTCGTGTTCGTGTTTGGCCTTAACGGGTTAACAAGTCAAGTCGAACCCGACACGTCAACCCGTTTTGCCGCCCCTACCATAAATGTATTTGCATAAACTATAAAAATTAATAATAATAAAACAAAAATACTAATAGAGTCAGTGACAACTGACGAGAGTGTCTCTTACTATCTATTAAAAAAAAAAATTGGCATCTCTATTCGACTGTTTTCATGTTATGTCATTAATTATGAGTGTTTAAAGGCTTTTAGAAACATTAAGGCATCGTTTGATATGCAAAATTAGTATTCTATCAGAAAAAAAGAGCTATTATTAGGAATAAAGGATAGTGGAATAGAATAGTTATTCTTATTCCTTGGTTTGATGACAACATAGATATTTTAATGGCAATTGATCTAAAATTACTAAAAAACCCCACTCTATTTCTTGTTTTAAAAAAACTCATATTATTAAAAATAAATAAATAAATAACAGAAGGACAACTGTGGGTGGCCACACCACCTCCATAGGTGGTCGGCCACCACTGTAGAAGCTGGGGGTGGTGCAACCACCCCCGAAGACCATCATGGTGGACCTGCGACGATTTTCGGGGCTGGTGCGGCCACTCCCGGAGCCATGGGGATGGTCGCGACCACCCCTGGCAACCACCACGAGGGTCGTCAGGGGTGGTGTGGCCACCCATGTGCCCTACAGTGGGTGGCTGACCACTCATTGGAGTGGTCGGCCACCAACTGAAACTTACGGTGTTTTTTTTTTTTTTTTTTCTTTATTAAAGTTAGAAAGAAAATAAAATAAATAAGTATTTTTTTGAAAAATATTGTCAATACTTCCAAAAAATAGTTATTTCTCTTATTTTGATGAGGAATACTTATTCTTCTTCGTAAAGAAAAAAATATTTTAATAAAATAACAATTTCTTAGAATAAATCATTACCAAATAAAAAAAATAAATATTTTTATAAAAATAGCCATTCTATTTTAAAGTCTATTTCGCAAATCGTGCCATTCGTGATGTTGGGCGTCTGTGCGACTGTGCGAGACTAATTATATATGCTTCATCTTATCATCTGGTTAATTTGTTATTGAATATACCAGCTGTGGACGACACTCGTGACTGGCTAAGCCGCTAAGAGGATGATTGAGGATTTTAAAGATCTGTCTCCATCACATGCTGACGTATAGTTTCATCAATCAATTTTGTTTCAACTCTTTTTCCTTTTCTTTTTAAATTTTACCCCAAAAATGCTGTCTCCGTCACATGCTGACGTAGGTACTTTATAGACATATCTAATATCTATAATAA
>FXXK01000288.1:143405-155648 GCA_900184695.1 Betula pendula
CCCTTGGAATGTTTTATTGGTTGTGTTATGGATACAAATGAAATTGTTATAAGAATTTTTTAGGAGTTTTTATACATTTATAGGCACTTAGCAACAAGATTCCCTTATATTTTTCTTTAAATTTGGATACCAAAACTACTTTTTGCTTCCCTATCAAATAAAACTACACAATAAACTTCCTATTATTTCGTTTTACCATTTAATATCTTCATAAATGATTAGAAGAATTATAAAAAAAAAATACATTAAAATAATGTCACAGTAGCAAGCCTTAATTTAGGATAAACTTTTGGTTCTTTGATATTGTTGCAAGTAGATTTTTAAGAAGTTTTTCATACTCATTTAGAAGGAATGGATTTATAGAAAAGTTGTTTTGATTAGTTGCTCTTATTAGAAAGAATGTCCAACAAGTTCATATAAAAACAGGATTAAAAATTTGCACTTAAAGTACATAGACACTTACATCGGACTTCCTACAAATTATTATGCATTCCTTCAATTTAACATCCCTTTTTTTTTTCCTCACTAATGAAAAAATTTGCAACTAATCTATGTTGCTGTCCAGTGAAACATAGGTTAAGAAGTGGCATTGTCATTTGCAATTTTTATAAACAAAAAGTGTAAATTCTAAACCCAAATCAACATAAATGCTTGTAAAACATGAAAAAAATCTTATACTTTTCAATTGCAAACAATAGGGTGTTTTTTTGAAAACATAAATTTTAAAAGCTAAAATTGCGATTTTAAAGGGGCGAAACTACCAATTTTTGCCAAATGCTAGTTGTGGTTTTAAAAAATAATTTTAGAATTCTCATAATTTTAAAATCGCTATTTTAAAATTCGCAAATTTTCCCAAAATGGACACTTAAATATTGCAGTTGCCATGAAAACCTTGGTGTTTCAGTTGAAATTTTAAACATGCAAAAATGAGATAGGGAAAAGCCAAAGTAGAAGTTGTAGAGAATCCTAGGAACCACGTTGTTCAGGAGGGAGGAGAAAAGGAGTGCTTTCTATACGGTCTGGTATAAACCATGGCTTTGTGTGCCCTAATGAGAGGAGTGACACAAAAACCAATTTCGCACTAAAATCAAAATAAGCACAATACATTATTAAAAAACTCATTCTCTTCCATTCACATCCAAACCCACTTTTTTTCTACCGCCACCCTATATCGGCTAGGTTGGGGCTCACGCCACTGCCCTTTCTGCGGCAAACCGCTGCCGGATAGAAAGCCGCTGCCAGTATGGCGCAGTGCGACAAGGTCAGGCCCAACATGATGAGGCTAGCCAGGCAGGCACATTGCGCGGCTATCTGGGCTGCGTAAAGATGGCAGCTTGGTCTGGCCGCAATAGCGGCGGCGAACTTGGGCACCACGTGCGGCCAGCCCAGGCCATAAGAGATGCGCTGGCCGCAGCCACTTTATGCTGCGCGGCCAAAGCTCTGGCTGCAGCGCACTGTTGCTGTGCAAGCCTAAATCAGGCTGTGCAGTTGCACTGGCTCGATCTAGCCGCAATTGTGCACACGACTAAGCTATTAGGCCGGTAGTGCCTGTGCTTGCGCGAACTAGATCAAGGGTTGTTGCAGTTGAGGGCCTGATTTGGGCTAAGCAAGTTGCACAGTTTGCTAAAGCCTGCTGGGCCGAGGAGAAAGCAAGCGGGGGAATTGTGGGAACGCGTTCTGCGCCAACCTCAAGCCGGAGAAGAAGGCAGCGGAGCAGGGGCGTAGAGGCTCTGCTGTTTGTTGTGCTTTTGGTGAAAATACACCATGTTTCTTGTTCTAATTATTCTCAACTTGGTGAAAATAAACATGAAGGTGTCAACCCCCTAATTAGGAAAGGCACAAGCGGTCCTTAATTTGTACAACCTCATTTAAAAGTTATCCCAAATAAAAGTGAGTCAGATGTAGTGTTCGCATCAAACTTGTTTATTAACCATATGTCGTTACCCCAAGTGCCAATACGAGGTGATATTGGCCCTTCGAAAACCTATGGGGGTGCTATAAACATGAATGCTGGAATTTAGCATATCATTCCATTCTTTTCCCCAGGCACTAACCAAGCGGTGGTGAAAGCTTAGGATTTTAGTTTCGAAAAGGTTTAATGATTAAAAATAATATTGAAGTCAAATAAAAAAATTTTTGGCGTTGTTTTCTCATCAAATCATCTAGATTGGTAGAATCATGGCCCATATTTTTTTTTTTACCTTAAGCGACAATGATCTTTACTGACATCAATTGTAATCTATTTCTCGACATTAAGGCTTATTAGACATTCTTATGGAAGCTAATGGGTAACCATGTTGTTCTATCCTAAATTTCAAGCTAAAACTATAAATATATATTATACAATTAAATATATAACAAAATTATATCTCATTATTAATAAAAACAGTCAAGAGTAATATTATATTAAAATTTATATAAACATTTTATTATTAATTAATCAATGTAAAATTTTTGATAAATTTAAAATACTTTTGAAAATGTCTTCAAGAAAGGAAATTATCAAAAAAATGAACTAAATACCTTTTTGCCTGTTTCAAGATTCTTTCCCCTGTAGTACCTGCTAAAAACAAAATAAGCTGAAACACTTGGAGTTATTGATTGTTGAACCATAGGGAAGAAATTATTGAATTAGACTCAAGACTTTTTTCAAATCCCCGTGAATATGGGTATTACTGTTCAAAACTTGTTTTCAATCTTTAAACAAAGTGCTTCAAAATTGCATCGCACTTATGGTGGGTTAATAGTATACAAAATTATGAGATAGTATAACCAAGCTAACTTTGAAAAAGGGTAGCATTGTGTTGCTTTTCCAATAAACTCTTTGGGAGATGCCTTAGCTTTGGACTGCCACCGAATGGATATTCTGTTGAGAGACGGGAGGATCTATCTAAGTGTAATACTATTTGGTTAAATCTAAATCGTCTAGCCTAACACCGGAATGGCTCGCTAGTTTTAAACTTTGAAAAAAGCTTACTTACCCCTAACTCATTTCATACTATTCACTCAATGATAATGTCTCTCAGAACTTTAATTATGACTATTTCCATTTCATGATTTTGATTGATCTTGCCTTTTTTTGACGACAGTTTAAATTCTAAGTGCAGGCCAAGGAAAGATCTTTTCAATTATTATCTTGCGTGGGCTCGGAGCGTAGCACAGGCGAGCATGAACCAGGAAAGAAGGGAAAGCCCCATGGAGCAGTTCGACTAGGGAGTAGAAGACTGCTGCCTGCCGAGGAGAAGGCTGCCTTCTCTCGAACATGGCCCATTCTCTTTCTTTGATGTTCGTTTCTTATCTTTTCAGGCCCAGAACGCGAAAAGTGTGGGGGGGGAGAAGCAAGCCGAACCTCTGATCGACCTAGACACATAAAAAATTTTCTTCGGGCGTCGAGAAGAGATTTATATTCCGTAAGTAACTCATCGTGAGTAAGCTTTTCTAAGAAGGGCTTTTGGCTTTGGGAAGACAGAAAATGGAATTCTTCAAAACTACCATAACAAATTGTTCAATGTCCCTCAAATGACGAATAATACCCATTAATAAATAAAAATTAAAAATCATTTTTAGAAAACAAAAACTAAACAATTAAAAAAAAAAACCCAAAATTAAGTATATATATTATAAACACATTCACCAATTAGCCCAATTCAAAATTAAACAAAATAAATAATTCTATATGTTACATGATGCTCATTATAACTTGATTTTTTTACAATAAAACCCCCCTATTATAGGGTATGCGAGTGAATACGTACAAGTCAAATTTAACCTTTAAAAAAGAGAATATTTCAATATCAACTAAATATGGAATACATGGAAAAATATATATCTTTTCCGTGTATTCTAACAAAAGTAGTAAATTGTTCTGCCAAAATTTATGAATTTGACAATAAATTGTTTAACATTTGTTGCTTTCGAAGCATTGAAATTTTATTAGTTTTGCTGTTGTTCACATTGCATGATTATTGATACCCCTGAGATTGCCATTGATCTCTGTTTCATTGAGCGTTGCTTCCTTGTTTTTTTTAGTCCCTAATAATGAAAAATCTTATTTTGTTTAATTGTTTTTTGATTTCCTTTCTTTATTCTCAGTAGTCAATTAGGTAAAATGATATAGAACATCTTCAAAGCTTTCTGATTTGTGAAAAACTTAATAAATCTCAACAGAAATATCATGGTACTCCCTCAATTATAACCTTTTTTACTTTTGCCAGTCCTCTTTGCAATCAATTATCGATCTGCAAAAATTATAAACCTTGACCAATTCAAAGGAATATACATTTTTGTGTTTTGTTAAGATTATGAAAGTTTCTCCATTTTTTTTTTTTAAAATGAACTTTGTCCAAGCTGTCGGTGCCATGATTTGGATCGTTCATGCTTTTTTTTATTAGAAAAAAAATAGGGTAAATACGATATGATAGATATTAATATTGTGAATCCTTGAAAATTTGGAGATTGGATGGCTAGGGCTTAGGCTCCAACAAGAACAATTAAACACCCAGAGTAAAAATAAAAATAAAAAAAACAGAATTGATAGTAAAGATAACACAATAGTCTAAGAAAGTACATTAGGGGGAAATTTCTGAAAAAAAAAAATTAAAAATTTTTCTGCACAATAAAAATCTAATAACATAAATGCCAAATTGCCTTTATCAAAAATAGGACGGCAATATAAACATAATAACATGGATATATATATTGATAATTATCAAGCATCCTGGCTGGTGCTTCTGTCATGTTCTAGTGATCATTGAAAAAAAAATATTATACAGTACAGCAATAACCCAAAATAGTCCACATCTTCCCTATCATGGCATGGTGTTGATTAGGCCCTAAAGAAGTGCCAACAAATGACTATAGTAGCTAACACACAATTCACCCCAGTTTGCTGGAGTTACTTACAGCTAACACCCAAACTGTCGGCCCACAGGCCGTCCATTTCAGCTAATTTGGTAACCTTAAAAAGCTGGGACCATGGCAGGCTATTAGGGGTTACAGTCCTACTACAATTTTCAACTGGTTGTTGATTTAAGTCCCAAAACCAAATTTGCACCCAAAATAACACCCAATGCATCCGGACTTTTATGCTTCGTTGATTTAGGTAAATTAAATAACAGCACAGGTAAATTTCCTCAGTATTAATGGAAATAGTTAGATATCAAGGATGCATTTATAAAGAAGCCACTGGGGTAAGCAAGCATTCTTAGAAGTATCCCGTTTTTGAAACTGATGTATAGACGAACAGCAGGGTTTAGAGTTCATAACCAAAATTATGATGCAAGACATATATTATAAAGGCCTCCACAATTATAGTTACCAAACAATCTCTTACCTCTACATAATTGACTGAAATTCTTCTCCCAAATATCAATTGAGTCAATTATAAAATTCTAAGCCCCCGTTTGTTTCGACAGTAAAATTGATTTCCGTTCAGAAAATGGTTTCCGGGAAATTGATAATTTCAGGAAAATGCATTTCGCCGAAAATTTTTCCGGTGTTTGGCCCGCACGGAAAATCGCAAATATTCTTTTATATTTTCAACCAATCATATTAACCAAAAAAATTTTTTTTTATTACAATTTAAAAAATAATATATAATTGAGTTCCGAAAATGTCTCGGGCGGGTTCCGAAAAATGACCCGGAGCGAGCCCGGGAGTCCGAAATTCCGGCATGTCGATCCCGCGAACGACGTTAATCTAGTCCAAAGTGATGGCAATGTCGCCATCCGGAAGTCTCATCCGAAAAATGTCCTGGAGTTCCTAATAGTCCCAGAAAATGTCTCGGGAGGTCCCGAAAATGTATCGGGCGGGTCCCGAAAATGGTCCCGTCAGGGTCCCGAAAATGTCACTGGGCGGGACCCAAAAAGTTGTGCCCGAGACAATTTTCGGGACTACCCGGACATTTTTCTGTTTGGACTTTCACGCCCGATACAATTTCGGAAAGGACCCCTTCCCACCAATGCAGACAATTTTCAAGGTGACTCCCGGGGAACATTTTTTTTGGACTATTCCGCCCTAGACATTTTCCTGGGTATACGCTGCCCGTAGACATTTTCGCGGACTCTTGCCCCCGGGACATTTTTCGGGACTCCGTCTTCTGTACGGGTATTCATTAAATGTTATTTGAGTACATTTTCGGACCTCCCCGAGACATTTTCGGGACCTCCGGGAAAACCTCACGCTCGGGTACATTTTCGGGACATTGCCGGGGACATTTTCGGGACCTCCCCGGGACTCGCTCGGGACAATTCGTGTATACGCCGAGACATTTCGGCGAACAAAATTTATATAATTCTATATCTTTTAAAATGTAATAAAAAATAAATTCAATTTTTTGAGAATTAAGTATGATGTTAAAATATAAAAAAAATATTTGCGATTTCCGGCGCCAGCCAAACACCGGAAAATATTTTCGACAGAAAAATCACTTTTCCTATTTTCCTGAAAATCAATTTCCCGGAAACCATTTTCTGACGGAAATCATTTTACGTCGAAACAAACGGGGCCTAGAATTATAATTGACTCAATTGTATTGGGAGAAGAATTTCAGTCAATTTCTGTAGAGGTTAAGAGGGATTTGTTTGGTACTTAATTGTTGGAGGCCTTTATAAATATATGCTTGCATCATAATTTTGGTTATACTAAACCTGCTGTCGTCTATACAAGATTCAAAAACGGGATATCTAAAGATGCTTGCTTACCCCAGTGGCTTCATTTATAAATGCATCCTTGATATCTAATTATTTCCATTAAACTAGGAAATTTCCTGTGCTGTTATTAATTACCTAAATCAACGAAGCATAAAAGTCCGGTGCATTGGGTGTTATTTTGGGTGCAAATTGGGTTTGGGCCTAATCAAAACCAGTTGAAAATTGTAGTGGACTGAACCCTATAGCCTGCCATGGTCCCAGCTTTTAAGGTTACCAAATTAGCTGAAATGACGGCCTGTGGGCCGACAGTTTGGGTGTAGCTGTAAGTACTCCAGCATGGGAGTGAATTGTGTGTAGCTACTATAGTCATTGTTGCACTTCTTAGGGCCTAATCACACATGCATGATAGAAGATGTGGACTATTGGGGTTATTTGCTGTACTTGTATAATTTTTTTTTCAATGATCACTAAGAACATGACAGAGACACCAGCCAGCGATCCTTGAGTTGTCAAGTAGTTTATATTATATATATGTTTATGTTTATGGATTTAAAAGTGCAATTTGGTCATTTATGTTTATAGAATTTTTATTGTGCAGAAAATTTTTTAATTTTTTTTTTTCAAAATTTCCCCCTATGTACTTTTTTAGGACTATTGTTTTCTTTAACTTTCAATTCTGTTTTTTTTTTTTTTTTTCTCTGGGTGTTTATGTTCTTGTTGGAGCCCTAGCCCTAGCCATCCATCTCCAAATTTACAAGGATTCACCAATATTTATATCCTATCAATATCGTATTTCCCTTTTTTTTTCTATAAAAAAAGCTGAAGTCTCAAATCATGGCACCGACAAGCTTGGACAAAGTTCTTTTAAAAAAAAAAAAGGTGAGAAACTTTCATAATCATTAACAAAAACAAAAATAGTATATCCTTTGATTGGTCAAGGTTTATATAATTGCAGTCGACATTGATTGCAAAGGACCTGGCAAAATAAAAGGTTATATTATGGGAGTACCAGATATTCTGTTTGAGATTATTAGTTTCACAAAATCAGAAGCTTAAGTGTTCTATATCATTTAGCCCTAATTGACTACTGAGAATAAGAAGGAAATCAAAAACAATTAAACTAAAAATAAGATTTTTCATTATTAGGGACTAAATAAAACAGGAAGAAGCTCAATGTAACAGAGATCAATGGCAATCTCAGGGGTATCATATCATGCAT
The DNA here is from genome assembly GCA_900184695.1 of Betula pendula. Lineage (NCBI taxonomy): Eukaryota > Viridiplantae > Streptophyta > Magnoliopsida > Fagales > Betulaceae > Betula > Betula pendula. The sequence goes on from FXXK01000288.1 coordinate 151,275, forward strand.
GTGAACACAGCAAACTAATAAATTTCAATGCTTCGAAAGCAACAAAATGTTAAACAATTTATGTCAAATTCATAAATTTGTGCAGAACAATTTACCTACTTTTGTTAGAATACACGGAAAAGATATTATATTTTTTCCATGTATTCCATATTTAGTTGATATTGAAATATTCTCTATTTAAAGGTTAATTGACTTGTACGTATTCACTCGCATACCCTATAAATAGGGGGGTTTTTATTGTAAAAAAATCAAGTTAATAAGAGCATCATGTAATCATAAGAGCCATTCAAAGTAATGAACGTAGCTATCTAAAACCGAATCACTCATAAATTCCTTATGATATTTTATTTCTCTTGCTTCCGTTACTACTCTCATATTTTATATTCCCCACCAAATCATGCAATTTGAGATTTGTTAAAGATTGAAACAAGTTGAACAGTACACAATTCACGGGGATTTGAAAAAGTTTGAGTCAATCAAATTTCTCCCATCGGTTCAACAATTCAAATCAAGTGTTCAGCTATTGTTTTTAGAGGTATACAGTGAAAAGATGGCCTTGAACAGAGCAAAAAGTTAGTCATTTTTTTTGATAATTTCTCTTTCTTGAAAATTTTCAAGTATTTAATCAAATTTTTACATTGATTAATTATTAAATAATAAAAAATGTTTATATAAACTTTTATATTTATATTACTCTTGACTGTTTATTAATATATATAATTTTTGTTATATATTTTAATTGTATGAAATATATAATTATAGTTAGCTGAAATTATGGTGAACAACAATGGTTCCATTAAGCTCCAATAAAATTCTAAATAAGCTTATGTCGAGATAGATTTAACAATTATGTCAGTAGATCATTGCTTAAGGAAAAAAAAAATTGCATGATTACCATCTAGATGATTGATAGAAACCAACCAAAATTTTTTTATTCAATTTTATTTTTAATCATAACCTTTCTGAACTAAAATCCTAGCTTCACCACCGCTTGGTATCCCTGGGGAAGAATGAAATGATATGCTAAATCCCACATTCATGTTATAACCCATGGGTTTCGAAGGGCCAATATCACCTCGTATTGGCACTTGGGGAAGCATGGGTTATAAACAAGTTTATGAAACACTACTTCTGACTTTTTCTTTGGAGAATAACTTTAATGCGGTGTACAAATTAGGACCTTTGTGCCTTCTAATCAGGGGTTGACACCTCATGTTATTTCACCAAGTGAGATTAGAACAAAAACATGTGATTATTTCACCAAAGCACAACACAGCACAGCCTCACGCCCCTGCTCCGCTGCCTCTCCTCCGCTGAGTGCTGCAGAACGCGTCCAACAATTCCCCCGCTGCTTCTCCTCCGGCCAGCAAGGCTAGCAACTGTGCACTGCTAGCCAAATCAGGCCACCTCACTGCACAACCTGATCTAGTCGCGCAGCACAGTGCACTACGGCCATAGCTAGTCGTGTAGCACAATTGCTGGCTAGATCGAGCCAGTGCACTGCACGGCCTGATCTAGCTGCACAGCACAGTGCGCTGCAGCCAGAGCTGGCCGCGCAGCATAGTGCGCTGCGGCCAGCCGCATCTCTATGGCCTGGGCTGGCCGCACTGTGTGCCCAAGTCTAGCCGCCGCTATGCGGCCAGACCAAGCTGCATCTTTACGCAGCCAGATTAGGCCGCGCAATGTGCTGGCCTGGGCTAGCCTCATCGATGTGGCCTGAGCTTGTCGCACTGCGCCACTGGCCAGCGGCCTTCTCCGGCAGCGGGTTGCCGCCAGAGAAGGCAGTGGCGTGAGCCAACCTCAGCCATAGGGTGGCGGTAGAAAGTGGGTCTGGATTGAATGGGAAGAGAATGAGTTTTAATATGGTATTTTTGTGCTTATTTGATTTGGTGTGAAATGTTTATGTGTCACTCTCTCATTAGTGGGCACAAAAGCCATGGTTTATACCACGACCGTATAGAAGTCACTCTCTTTTCTTTTATGACAACGTGTTCTAGGATTCTACAACTTCTACTTTGCTTTCTATCATCATTTTTCATGTACCGTTCACTGAATACAAGGTTTACATGCACTGCAATATTTAGTGTCATTTTGAATTTGCGAATTTAAAAATAGCGATTTTAAAATATGAGATTTAAAAAATTATTTTTTAAAACACAACTTAGCATTTGGCAAAATTGTAGTTCGCCCTTTAAAATCGCAATTTAGCTTTTAAAATTTTATGTTTTCAAAAAAACACCCTATTGTTTGCAATTTGAAAATATAGATTTTCTATATTTTACAATTGCATTTTATGTGATTTGGTTTAGAATTGCACTTTTTGTTTATAAAATTGCAATGACAACACACTCTTAACTATGTTTTCAACTGACAGCAACATAGATTATTGCAAATTTTCGTTAATGAGGAAAAAAAAAAGGGATGTCAAATTGAGGAAATGCATAATAATTGTTAGGAACGATCGATTTAAGTGTTCCTACGTGACTTAAGTGCAATTTTAATCCTGTTTATATGAACTTGTGGACATTCTTTTCTTATAAGAGCACTATCAACAACTTTTATAAATCTCATTCCCTTCCTAAATGTATGAAAACTCTTAAAAATCTACTTGCAACATACCAAAGGAACCAAAAGTTCTATCCTAAATCTAGGCTTGCTACCGTGACATTATTTTAATGTAAAATTTTTTTTTATATTTCTTCTATCATTTATTTGAAAGAATATTTAAATGGTAAAAGAAATAATACGGAAAGTTATTGTGTAGTTTATTTGAATAGGGAAGTAAAAAGTAGTTTTGTATCCTAAATTTAAAGAAAATATAAGGAAATCTGTTGCTAGTGCTATAAATGTATAAAAAACTCCTAAAAATCTCTATAACAAATTCATTTTGTATTCCCTAAACCAATAAAACATCAAGGGAACTAAAAGTGTTATCCTAAATACTTTCACATAGCACTTTTACTTCTCTAAACATTATTTAATATAAAAAACTGTTTTTTTTTTCTTCTATTTCTTGCATTAATTTGAAAGATATATATATATCACTCTTGTCGGAACTTTGATAACCTTGTCCCATATTTTGACAAGTCATGTTTGGATGAGCATCATGTTCGTCAAAGCTAGCTCTTCCACATGCAGGGACGTTTTTCTGATACTTAAATTATTTTTTTGATTTTCTTATTTTCTAATACTAATCGTCAGGGCTGTGGCCCTTCCAAAAATTTTTTACTTTTTTTTTACCTTAAAAAATTATTTTTGACCTCCACAAATTTTTTTTTTTTTTTCTAGTTTTGCCGTCGAAGTTAAAATTCTAGTCTCCCCGCGCTAATCGTTGCTTCGAGTTGCGCGTCACATGTGTGTTTGTATTTTTTGTGTCCTAGTTGGGACTTTGATAACATTGTCCCATATTTGGACTGTAGTCATGTTTGGATTAGCATCACGTTCGTCAAAGCTCTTCCACATCATGCACGCTTTTCTGATACTTAAATTATTATTATTATTATTATTATTATTATTAGTTTTAATTTTTTTTAAAAAAAAAATTTTATTTTATTTTATTAAGGGTATTTTCGTCCTTAAGGGAAATATTGACAATTATTTAAAAGTTTGATAGGACATTGTCACAATTAAAAGTTTAAAAAGAACATTGTCAATTGAGTGATAGTTTGCGGGAATATGTGTCGCATATTATTGGTGCTAACATCGCACTTAACATAATCCGTTAAATATTTTAACGAAATTTTACTCCAAACAACAAATTATTTTTTTGGCCTACCATAAAATTTTTAAATTCATTTTTATACTACATAGAGCGATTTATAATTTAACCTAATCATCTAGACTGATTTTGTAATTATCCAATTTTTTTTTTTTTTATTTTGTAATACTAATCGTTGGACTTAGAGTTGCGCGTCGAGTGCGTGTTTGTTTTTTGTGTCCCGTTGAAACTTTGATAAAATTGTCCCATATTTTGACGTAGTCATGTTTGGATCATGAGCATCATCTTCGTCAACGCTCCTCAACTTGCATGGACGTTTTTCTGATTTTCTTATGCTAATCGTTGCTTAGAGTTGCGGGTCGAGTGTGTGTGTGTTTGTTTTTTTCTCACCGTCCAATAATGCTTCACATGACCACTTGTCTTTACACAACGTGTGTAGGTGGCATTGGTTCGTGAAAGGGATTATTATAATTGGTTGCTGCTTGGAGATAGTGGGAGTATTCTTTGTTTTTTTTTTTGTGTGAATCTTTTATATTTTATTAATAATAAATTAAGAGTATAAAGTTTTTATATCAAAGTATAAAATGCAGATAAATATAGCAAAATGTTATAAAATTACACAGTCATAAATTTGAATATTTTGACTGTAGTCAAGT
>FXXK01000288.1:172335-185733 GCA_900184695.1 Betula pendula
TTTTTTTCCATAGGTTCAATTTTTTAAAAAACTTTTAATAGGAAAATATGTTTTTAAGAACCTAATATAATTTTAAATTTTTTCTTTTTTTTTTTTAAAAAAAAACAAAATGTACGATTAACAGCGGTGCTGTTGATATTACACAAAAAATATTATAAAATGTGCATCAACAGCGAGATGATATAAAATTCATAGAGTTTGATCAATCATTCGATAGTATCACGATCGATCTAACTAGTGTGTGAGGGTGATAGTAAATCTATAGAGTAATATTCATTTGATCGGATTAGTGTACTAGGATAATACAAAACCCAAAGAGTAAGGTCAATCATTTGATCGTATCACAATCGATCGAACTAGTGTACAAGGATGATTCAAATTCCATATAAGTTCAATGAATCAAATTAGTACCTTAGGATAATTCAAAACCCAAATAGTAAGATCGATCATTTAATCGTATCACGATCTATTAAACTAGTTCATAAAGATGATACAAAATCAATAGAGTTCAATCGATAATTTGATCGTATCACGATCTACTGTATTAGTACAGTAGTACGATAGAAAGTCCATAAAGTAAGATTCATTATTTGATTGTATTACAATCGATCAATTTAGTGAAATAAGATAATACAAAACTCAAAGAGTAAATATTTGGACTAGTACATAAGGATGATACAAAATCTATAGAGATGTTCAATCTTTAGATAGTATCACAATCGATCTGACTGGTGCATAAGGATGATAGAAAATCTATATAGTAAGATTAATTATTTGATCGTGTCACAATCAATTGGATTAATGCACTAAGGTGATAAAAANCACATCAAATTATTGCATGCTCGTGGCAACATTGATTGCCACTGTTATTTTTGCTGGAACCATCACTATACCAGGTGGCAACAATCAAGAAACAGGCACTCCTATTTTTTTTAGAAAAACCTGGTTTATGGTATTCTTCATATCAAATGTGATAGCATTGGGTTCCTCTTCAACTTCAACCGTAACTTTCTTGTCAATTCGTACATCACGTTACACGGATGAGGATTTCCTCAAATCATTACCTGCAAATTTGGTGCTTGGACTTGGCACACTCTTCATCTCCATAGTGGGCATGATGGGATCCTTTATTGCAACTTGCTTTTTGGTGTATAGCACCGAAAGGGCATGGGCTCCAGTTATTATAATCACCTCGGCTAGTATCCCAGTTACTTCGTTTGTTTTCCAACATTGTCAACTTTGGGTTGATACATTCCTCTCAACCTACAAGTCTAGATTTCTTTTTCAGCCTAGAAACAGACTTTTCTAGCGTAAGATGCCAATTGGGGAATCGATTAGAAGAAAATTTCAAATGAATGAAAATTATTGGAGCTCCACGGGATGTTGAGCAAGGAAGACTTACTATGGTTAATTTATACATATTCGCTTTTTTTTTTTTTTGGCTTTGTGAACTCACAATTGTGTTGATTGTAGTCAAGCTGCCATTTAGAATAGACTTCCATTTATCAAGTGATTCACTTGTAGTATACCCGTTCTTTCACATCTGTTACACCAATGGAAGACTCTCCCTTACAAACTCTCTGATGTAAGGTAGCGTAATGGGTTCGCAATAGATAAGCAACAATAGAATCACAACTCTTTCCAAACTAAGATTCTATCAAGGAATTGAGTCAAAAGGGATAGAAAATCACTCATCAAGTATTTCATATTGATAAACTGATCAAAATACATAAACTGACGGCTAAAACTATCTTATTAGGCTGATATAGAGCCTAAATTCGAACCTAAAAAATAATAATAATAAAAAACGAAATAAAAACACTTTGCGGTTAAAATAATACAAAACGACAACTTTCACCTAGTAAAATTAGGAATTATGAAAATCTTGTGAAAAACAAAATTGTGGCGTTCTAAATAAGCTTTCCAACGCCACTAATGTTGTCTTAATCCGATGTCGAAATAAAAAGATATGATTTTTTTTATGTAAAACATGCCTAACAAAAAACTGGTAAAACTGGCCTGCATCATTCTCACCGGGTTGGATATAATTCGTCCTCGAATTCCAATGGTGCTTACCATGATCTTTCGGATAACCAACCAATCCCTTCCATCCCTTTCTCTTCAAAAGTAAAATAATGTAACATCCCACAAGAAATAACATTGCACTCCTCACGTCAAGACTTCGAAGATCAGCTTCAAAACTCTTCACACCATGTTCAAATAATTCTTCCTTCACACAGTTGCCATCCAGCTTCTCCCTTTCACGTGCCATGAATATTTCCCAAAAGGGATCAACAATTTCTTCTTGTTTAAACATAAAGTTCTTATCCTCCATATAAAATTCATCAAAATCATTGTTAAGAGAATTTGACAAAATATTGTCAACCGCAAGGAAATCCAAAAAACTGATTTCTTCAATCCCCAAATTAATCTCTTCAACTTCAGGGTTTTCATCAAACTCATGAAATATAGTACTCTCATCAACAAAAGTTCCTAGATTATCCAAAATACTTACCTCATCCAACCAATTTTTCTGATCATATGATATAAAACTCCTTACAAGATCCCCATCGTCAACATTGGTGTCAAAAGGTTGGAGGAGAATCCCAATTGTTGGGGAGAGAATCACCTAGGAAGTCATTTAGTGAGCCCATAATATAGCAAGTTAGGACACCACTTAACCCAAAAGTTTAAGCCTTTGCGTTTAGATCCAACTATGCTATATAAACCACTCACTCTTCTTATATATTAGCAATATGGGACACAAACCTCACAAGTGCATTCACTAACGCAAAAGCTTAAGCCTTTGGGTTTGGGCCCTACTATGCTATATAAACTACTCACTCTTCTTACATCTTAGTAATATGGGAAACAAACCTCACAAGTGCATTCACAACAATCTCCCCCTCACTTGTGAATCTCTACCAAGAGTGTCACGCATACTCCAAGAGTTAAGATCACACTCTTTTTACCGGAGTCAAACCAAACGTGTCCAACCAAAGACATTAAACATGGCTCTGATACCAATTGTTGGGGAGAGAATCAACTAGGGAGTCAATTAGTGAGCCCATAATATAGCAAGTTGGGACACCACTTAACCTAAAAGCTTAAGCCTTTGGGATGGGCCCAACTATGTGATAAGTGCTGAATGTTACACATTCAAGCCCCTTAATTCACATATGTTAATCTCTTAGTTTTATTATAATATGATGTTTTGTGTTATTTTTGTGTTTTTCCCTTATTTTTGTAGGTTTTGGAAGAAAAGAAGTCAATTCCATCAACTCTAGCTCAAAACACATGAACTGTGCAAAGTTGCTGAGCATTCGACCTTTGTGCACTATTTTGGCCATAACTCTTAGGTCAAAACTCGGATTAAGGCAAGGTCAAGTGCGTTGGAAAGAGGACTCAGAGAGGAACAAATCATTAAGCCAGAGTTTTTGCATCCAAGGTGCGCTCGAGCACCCAAAATGACGCTCGAGCGCCAGCTAGTGCTCGAGCGCCCCTTTCTGATGCTCGAGCGCCATCGTGCGTTGGAAAACTCTGAAGTCGGCAGAACTGATATGGAAAGATGGTAATCTGACCCCAACTCAATCTTGGACTTCCTAGGGTGCACGGAATTGATTAGGGTTGTTCATAAACTCTATAATATTGCCCTAAGTCCTCCAAAACAAATAGACAAGCTTGAGGAGAAGAATCAAACGCTTCAAAGAAGGGTTTTTCTTAGTTCTTTATTTCTTTTTAGTTTTTTTTTGTTATTTTCTTATGGGGATGATTTTCATCCAAATTATGTGTAGCTAATACTTTAGTTAGGGCTCGATTGAAGCCCTAATCATGTCTCTTTAAGGTTTCAATTTGTCTTGCTACAATTCATGTTTTGATGCTTAATTGATTTATCTCGGCGTCTTTTCGCTCTTCATATGGTTATGCTATGGTTTGATCATCTTATGCATATAACATGTGTAGATTGTTATTCTGGTCATTTGGATGACCGAGTCCTAGGCCTAGTAGAATGACAAAAAGAACCAATTGCGGGTTCTTGGGAATCAACATAAAAGACGAGAATATACACCATGTTCTAGGTTTTAGTGTGTTTGTCGATCTCCATAGATTATGCTTTTTGGGAGAACAACTTAGTATACACCCATGCTAATCCCCTCAAGAAAGAAAAGAGTTAGAAGTATCGACACCCCATGCCTAATCTCGTTGTTTAGGAGATAATAGCTTTTGGAGGTATACACCCATGCCGTTTAGCGCTGGCAAACATTGAGTATCTTGACATGAATGTAGCATTGTGCATATTGTTTACCTTATTTGAGTATATTTAGAGGTGGATATTGAAGCCCTAGCCCTTTATTCTTATTTTACCTTTTATTTTAAGCTATTTTGTTTCTGCAGTTTTTGCATAATTTAGTTCTGTTTTGCTGCAGGGAGATCGAGCGCCCTCTTCCAAACAGCAGCACTGAAGCTGCTGTCCACTGCAGAATTTGATTTTTGCCAATGCAAGGACGTCGATCTCAGAATTTAGCTGTTATTCCATACAATCCAGAGATTGAACGCACCATTCGACAACCTCGAAGGCCAAAAGAAGACTCCGAAGAAGAGGAAGAATTCGAAGTTGAGGAAAAGATGGCTGAAGCACACATAGAGAATCAACCCGAGCGAAAGCCGATGAAAAGTTCTTTCATTCTACAAAACCTCAATCAACCATCATGCATCGCCTACCAGCCAAATGCACAAGGCAGCTTCAATTTATCTCCTCATTTGCTCAACATGCTGCCACATTTTAGAGGCACACCCTCCGAAAATCCATACTTGCACATAAGAGATTTCTTTGATCTTTGCAAGACGCAAAACATTCATGGCTTAACTCCAGAGCATATCAGGTTAATCCTCTTCCCTTTTTCATTAAAAGATAATGCTAAGTTGTGGTTGAACTCTCTGGCTGCAGGTTCTATTAACAACTGGGAAGAGTTGGCCACAAAATTTTTGAAAAAATTCTTTCCAGCTCAAAGGACTAGGCAACTTAGAAGAGAAATTCAGACTTTTCAACAAAAGGATGGAGATTTTTTCTTCGAAGCTTGGGAGCATTTCAATGAGCTACTTCTCAAATGTCCACACCACAATTTGTCTCAAGACGACCAGGTACAAGTTTTCTATGAAGGTCTAAATGATAATAACAAAAGTCTTGTTGATTCAGCCTGTGGTGGTGTACTGATGGAGAAAAGCAGTGAGGAAGCCATTGAACTCTTTGAAATTTTAAGTGAAAATTCTCAGCAATTCTCATCAAAAGGAAGGAATGTATCAAAAGGTAAGGGTGTTTATGAGATAAGCACCAACAGTGGAGTCCAATCTCAAATGGCGACAATGGAGAGGAAGCTAGACATGATTGTGAAAGCAATGACATCACACAACATCTCTCCAATTCAGCAAGTACAACAAGTCGAGGTATGTGCCATATGTTCTCATTCTAACCATACCACTGAGACTTGTCCTATGTCTCCATTTGCAGGTCAAGAACAGGCTAACTATGTGGGACAAGGTGAATTTCCTCCGAAGAACAATCCATACTCCAACACCTACAATGCAGGGTGGCGAAACCACCCCAATTTCTCATGGAGTAGTAATCAGAATGTGCAGAATCCACAAGGGCAGCAAAGAAATTTTCAGCAGAGGAATAATTATCAGGCTCCACTACAAGTGATGCAACCCAATCCGGAGCAGAAAAAGAATGATCTTGAAGGGGCCATACTCAAGTTCATAACTGCACAGCAATAGACTAATGCTCAGACTAGTTTATCTATTCAAAAATTGGAAGCAACAACTAGCCAGGCCATTCAGAGATTGGAAACACAAGTGGGGCAAATGGCTAAGGAGATGAATGAGAGGAGGAGTGGCGAATTCCCATCCCAAACAATACCAAACCCAAGAAGACATAAGCAGGTCAATGCTGTGACATCTCTTAGGAGTGGTAAGGTCATTGATAATAAGGTGGGAACAGAAAAGGAAGTAGAAGTACCTCCAACAAAAGCCACAACCTTCAAAATGGTAATTGAGAGGGAGTGTGTGACATTGCCACCCTTCCCTCAAAGGTTAGTGAAGCCAAGAAAGAAAAACAATTACTGGATGTTTTTGAAACCTTAAAGAAAGTTCAAATAAATATTCCTTTATTTAATGCAATTAAACAGATTCCATCTTATGCCAAGTTCTTAAAGGATTGTTGTACTAACAAGAGAAAGTTTCAGGAGCATGAGCAAGTTGCATTAACCGAGGAGGTAAGTGCGGTTTTGTTAAGAAAGTTACCATCTAAGCTGAAAAATCCAAGTAGTTTTACTATCCCATGCAGAATTTGTGACAAACTCTTTGACCGTGCTTTGTTAGACTTGGGGGCAGGTATCAATTTACTACCTTTTGAGGTTTATCAGAAATTGAGTTTGGGGGAACTTCAACCAACCTCAATTACATTGCAATTGGCCGACAGAAGCATCAAACGACCGAGAGGTATTTTAGAAAATGTCTTGGTCAAGGTAGATAAATTTATTGTGCCTGTTGATTTTGTTGTCCTAGATATGGAAGAAGCACCCATGCCATCATCCTTACCCATTATTTTAGGAAGATCCTTTATGAGCACTGTTGATACTAATATATGTGTTAAAAAGGGTATTATAAGCATGAAAGTAAATGGGGAAAAGGTTGAGTTTAAGGTGTTTGATGCAATGAAGTTGCCACAAGATAATCATGAGTGTTTCAATATTGGTGTGGTACAAAGTAATGCTAAAGAAATGTTGCAAGTACAGAGCATTGATCCCTTAGAGGTTGCCATGACTCAGAGCCTCACAAAGCAAGAATGTGAGCCGGATCGTGAACGTGTTATCGACATCATTGATGCCACGCACTCCCTTGAGGCTTCCGCACCTCATCTAAGAAGGTACACACTTCCTTTTGAAACTCTTGTGCCTACTAACACCACTCTTGATTCTTCTATTGGCAGGGCACTAGATTTGGAGTTAAAACATGATGGATATGGAAACACCGAGTTATGCAAGGAACAAACCAAGAAATATCCTGATAAGCTGCTTGTCAAGGAGTTTTATGTGGGACAGAAGGTATTGATATACAATTTAGAATTAAGACTCTTTCCTAACAAGCTAAATTCTCGGTGGTATGGTCCTTATGATGTCACAAAAATTTATCCTCATGGAGCTGTGGAGGCCTATTGCAAAGAAAAGAATCAAACTTTCAAGGTGCATGGACACTGGGTGAAGCCTTACATGGGGAGTGGCGATCAATTCAGAGATGAGGATGTGGCCCTCCAATTTGTCCAGCATATTACTTGAGAGTCACACAGTCTGGCTGAAGACAATAAACTTAGCACTACTTGGGAGGTAATCCAAGAAGAAAAGAGTAGTACTGAAGCTACTTCATGCACTAAAAAGGCCACTATCTTTAAAATTTTTGTTTGTTTTTAATTTGTTTTATTTTATGATTATTTTTTAGTTTCTATTTTGTTTTCATGTTGTAGTTTTCCTTGTTTTTATTTTCATAGATTTATTTTTTCAGGAAAAGTGTGCTTCCATTCAAGTTTGGAGGTATGCTACGAGCCATGCCTAGTCCAACCAGTTTTCTCATCTCCCTGGTATGATCTTTTCACTTTCTCTACACATTGAGGACAATGTGTAACTCAAGTTTGGGGGTATGGGGACACACACACACTTTTTTCCATATTTTTTTTGGAAAAAAAAATTGCATATTCCTGTTATTTTAAGATTTGGTTGATCTGGAACTGTGATTTGAATTTCATTGGAGAGCGTAGAATGTCGAGACACATGATCATATGATTAGGATTCTAGGTTTTGTTGCTTACTTTTGGCATCTAAGCATTCACTTGTTTCAATTCGAATTGCCACGAGCACATTAGCACATAGTTTGTGAGGTATGACATGTGAACCTGATTGTGTATGCTTTCAATGTCTTGTGGAAGCTGGGTGACTTGTTGGATGGATACCTTGGCATAAAAAAAAAAAAACCATTCTCAAAGTTTTCACTGAGTAACTGGACTTTTTGCCTCATTAAGCCATTGAATGTTCATGTCAAAAGGTGAGAATTTTAGATTGGTTAAAGTAGGAAACCATTTCGAAGTTTTCACTGAGTAACTGGACTTCTTGCCTCATTAAGCAATGAATGTTCACGTCAAAATGTGAGATTTTGGATTTGTTGAAAAAGAGACCATTCTCGAAGCTTTCATTGAGTAACTGGACTTCTTGCCTCACTAAGCAATGAATGTTCACGTCAAAAGGTGAGAATTTTGGATTAGTTGAAAAAGTAAAAGAAAAAAAAAAGATTTTGTCATGGTTATTCAATCCGATGGGGACCCCAGTAAACTTTGAGGCATTGAGTCATTGCACATCAGAATTAATTTAAAGCCTCATGATTATGTGTTGGTTCACTTTACACTGAATTGAACCTGTGAAATCTCAGCTTGTCATTTGTGAGTGGTTAGACTTTGAAATTCCAATTCATTTTGAAGATAAAGTTTATCCTTTTAAGCTTGCTAATGAATGAGAATCGTAGTTGTTTGTGATACTATAGTCTTGGAGATAACATGAATTGTGCATAATGTTTGCGGGTATCATTCATGTTAAACCCTCACGAGACTTCACTCGTCCTACTAGGGATGCCTAGGGGTTTAAAAGGCTTGTTGCATACACTAAATGCAATCGTGTTTCCCACGACAGAGGAGTTAGAGTAGTTGTTATTTTATTTTCAGTTTTGTATTACTAAGGGACTAACAATATGTAAGTTTGGGAGTGTGATAAGTGCTGAATGTTATACATTCAAGCCCCTTAATTTACATATGTTAATCTCTTAGTTTTATTATAATATGATGTTTTGTGTTGTTTTTGTGTTTTTCCCTTATTTTGTAGGTTTTGGAAGAAAAGAAGTCAATTCCATCAACTCGAACTCAAAACACATGAACTGTGCAAAGTTGCTGAGCATTCGACCTTTGTGCACTATTTTGGCCATAACTCTTAGCTCAAAACTCGGATTAAGACAAGGTCAAGTGCGTTGAAAAGAGGGCTCAGAGAGGAACAAATAATTAAGCCAGAGTTTTTGCATCCAAGGTGCGCTCAAGCGCCCAAAATGACACTCGAGCGTCCCTTTCTGGTGCTCGAGTGCCATCGTGCACTGGAAAACTCTGAAGTCGGCAAAATTGATATGGAAAGATGGTAATTCGACCCCAACTCGATCTTGGACTTCCTAGGGTGCACGAAATTGATTAGGGTTGTTCCTAAACTCTATAAATACTCCCCTAAGTCCTCCAAAACAAATAGACAAGCTTGAAGAGAAGAATCAAAGGCTTCAAAGAAGGGTTTTTCTTAGTTCTTTATTTCTTTTTAGTTTTTCTTTGTTATTTTCTTATGGGGATGATTTTCATCCAAATTATGTGTAGCTAATACTTTAGTTAGGGTTCGATTGAAGCCCTAATCATGTCTCTTTAAGGTTTCAATTTGTCTTGCTACAATTCATGTTTTGATACTTAATTGATTTATCTCGGGTTTTTGTTCGTTCTTCATATGAGTTATGTATGGGTTTGATAATCTTATGCATATAACATGTGTAGATTGTTATCTAGGTCAATTTCGATGACCGAGTCCTGGGCTTAGTAGAGTGACAAAAGAACCAATTGCGGGTTCTTGGGATAATCAACATGAAAGACCGAAATATACACCATGTTCTAGGTTTTAGTGTGTTTGTCGATCTCCATAGATTTATGTTTTTTTTATGAACAACTTAGTATACACCCATGCTAAATCCCTCAAGAAAGAAAAGAGTTAAAGTATACACTCATGCCTAATCTCGTTGTTTAGGGAGATCAATAGCTTTTGGAGTATACACCCATGCCCTTAGGCTGACAAACATTGAGTATCTTGACATGAATGTAGCATTGTGCATATTGTTTACCTTATTTGAGTATGATTAGAGGTGGATATCGAAGCCCTAGCCCTTTATTCTTATTATTTTAATTCAATATTTTTATCTCATCTCATTCAAGATAATTTCTTAGGAATTGCTTTTTAAACATATTTTACCAATCCTCGTGGGAATGATCTCGTGCTTGCATACTATACTATTGTTTTGATCTTGTGCGCTTGCGAGTAAAACATGCATTTATTTGCCTATTTATTTAGGTGGATATTTGTACAACACTATGCTATTAAACCACTCACTCTTCTTACATCTCAGCAATGTGTGATACAAACCTCACAAGTGCATTCACAACAATCTCCCACTCACTTGTGAATCTCTACCAAGAGTGTCACGCGTACTCCAAGAGCTAGAATCACACTCTTTTTACCAGAGTCAAACCAAACGCGTCCAACCAAAGACACTACACATGGCTCTAATACCAATTGTTGGGGAGAGAATCACGTAGGGAGTTATTTAATGAGCCCATAATGTAGCAAGTTGGGACACCACTTAACCCAAAAGCTTAAGTCTTTGGGTTTGGGCCCAACTATGCTATATAAACCACTCACTATTCTTACATCTTAGTGATGTAGGACACAAACCTCACAAGTGCATTCACAACACCAATCCACGAATCCTTGTAAAGGATCTTCAACATCTTCATGAACATCTCCATGTTTGATCTCCTCATCAATAAACTCGTCTTCTTAAAACTCTTCCTCAACCAATTCATCTTCCACCTCCACATAAGATGGATTTGTAGATGGAATTCAAGCTCGCGAATAACGGTCAAGGTGGCCCAGCGGATTGCGCGCATCAAACCATACCTTCCTCCATTGAGATCGCGTCTCACTAAGGGTAACCACGTCATCCTCGTCCACGAAACATGGAGTTGGTTGATGGCAACGACTGTTAGCAACATCCATGACGGCAAGTTGGTCAAATAAGGCTTTGATTTGCTCCATGAGTCGCCTAGATCGCGCAACAAATTGCACCTCCACATGCTGCGAACGATCCGTCAGTCGTTTATCACGTGTTGTTTCTTTGCGCTCATGCACAAACACCAAGGCTTACATATCTATTTCCTCCATCATGTCTTCTTTGCGCCATGGCAGGAAAGTTGCTGGGCTTGATACCGACTGATGTAGGGTGGCGTAGTGAGTTCGCAATAGATAAACAACAATAGAATTACAACTCTTCTCAAACCAAGAGTCTATCAAGGAATTAAGGCAAAAGGGATAACAAAAAATTACTTATCGAGTCTTTCATATTGATAAACTGATCAAAATACATAAACTAACAGCTAAATCCATCTTATTAGGCTCATATAGAGCCTAAATTTGAAACCCTAAAAATAATAATAATAAAAAATGAAATAAAAACACTTTGCGGTGAAAAGAATACAAAATGATAACTTTCACCTAGTAAAAGTAGGAATTAAGAAAATATTGTGAAATACAAATTTGTAGCCTTCCCAATAAGCTTTCCAACGCCACTAATTTTGTCTCAATACGATGTCAAAATAAAAAGATATGATTTTTGAAGTGAAACATGCATGACCAAAAACTAGTCGGCATCACTCTCTTGTTAGCTTTTTTTTTTTTTTTTTTTTGGCATTTCTAAATTTTTCACATTTCCCATCATTATTTTAAAATATTTCTACAAAATAGAAAAATAAGAATAAAAAAATCATTGATATTTTAACTGTATATTAGTTAATTAATTAAAAGCTTTTCAAATTAAGAGCCACTATTAAATGCTAATTGTAACACTTTAGTCGCACATTGAGAAGATGAATAACCCCATGAAGTTAGTGGGTTTTAAGAAGTTTATGGGTGCTAAAGTCTTATATTAGTTCCTTACTAGGTAAGATTGGGCTTTATAAGTGATTATAGGGAGCTTCAATTGTAACTTGACCCGTCATTTTGGAGTGATAGTGCAAATATGGCTAGCGTTTTCCTTGGGTCATTACAAATGATATCAGAGCTATCTAGTAATGTCATATAGTACTTAAGCACCGTATGATATGGCCCTTATGAGGGCATTCGAGATATAAGGGAGGGAGATTGTAACACCTATCAAGGTTTATGACCTAAAGCCAATTTCTTTAATATAACATTTTTGTTTATTAAATAAAGTTGTTTATTTTTTGAATTCTATTAATAACATTGGGCATATAATTGTATATGTGCATATTATTTTGTATATATACATGTAGTCCATAAGTTATTTTGAATAAGGTTTGATGTGTAATTATGAGATTATCACCCAGAAGATTTAATTATAAACCTTGCAACTCAAATTGAATATGGTTAGATCTAAACTATCTTCAACTTCAATAGTAATTTTCTTGTCAATTCTCATGTTACACAGAAGAGGATTTCTTAAAGTCATTGCCTTCAAAGTCTGTGTTTGGACTTGCCACACTCTTCATCTCCATGGTGGGCATGATGGTAGCCTTCAGCGCGACTTGCTTTTTGGTGAATAACAACGCAAGGGTATGGGCTCCAATTGTTGTAATCACTTCAACTAGTATCCCAGTTATATCATTTGTTTTGCTACATTGTAAACTTTGGGTTGATACATTCCTCTCAGCATACAAGTCTAGATTTCTTTTCCGGCCATATAAACATATACTTTTCTAACCGAAGATTCCGATTTGGGAATTGATCAACAGATTATATGAAATGCAAGGAAAACGAAAAGGAAGGAAAGTTGTTCGAGGTTCACAGATTGTTGAACAAGGGAGGCCAAGGAAAGATTGATAGCAAATAAAGACTTTGGATTGATGTTGGCTTAACTATTCCATGAAGACTTAGTGTGGTTTATACATACTAGCCTATAAGCGCGGGTTTTTCATTATAATTTAATTTTAAAAATATTTTTGCGAAAAGTTTTTAGAAAAGAATAGCAAAAAATTAAATAAATAAAATAAAGGTTATAGAGGAATTCATTAAATTTAAATAACTGTTGATTTATGCCCTATGGGACGGTTGGGTGGAACAAATTAAACCAACATTAAACAACAACAAAAAAAGTCATAAATTACTACTTGTAATACATTTAGCCACCCTAAAACCATTTTATATATTAAATTTTGGTTATAACGCAAATGTGGCTAGCGCTTTTCCCTCGGTCATTACAATTCTCATCGGCTCTTGCAAACTTTTTCAAAACCTTGATATAAACCTAGGATCTCGATCAGAAATTATGGCAGCAGGTACTCAATGCAATTGGACTATTTCCCGCACATACAATTATGCCAATTTTTGCATCGAATCAGTAATCTTGAAGGGAACAAAGTGGGCACTCTTTGTAAGTTTGTCGATTACAACCCAAATGGTGTCTTGTTCGCTTAATGCTCTAGCAAAACCCACAACAAAGTCCTTGCTATTTGATCCCATTTGCACTCTGGGACCTGAAGTGTCTAAA
>FXXK01000288.1:188919-204132 GCA_900184695.1 Betula pendula
ACGTGAACATTCATTGCTTAATGAGGCAAGAAGTCCAGTTACTCAGTGAAAGCTTCGAACATGGCCTTTTTTTTTTTTCATTACTGCCAAGGTATCCATCCAACAAATCACCTAGCTTCACCCAAGACATTGAAAGCATACACAATCAGGTTCACATGTCATACCTCACAAACTATGTGCTAATGTGCTCGCGACAATTCGAATTGAAACAAGTGAATGCTCAGATGCCAAAGGTAAGCAACAAGACTTAGAATCCTAATCATATGATCATGTGTTTAACATTCTAAGCTCGCCAATAAAATTCAAATCACAATTCCAGATCAACCAAATTCTTAAGAATAACAAGAATATGCAATTTTTTTTTTCCAAAAAAAAATATGGACAAAGTGTGTGTGTGTCTCCCATATCCCCAAACTTGAGTTACACGTTGTCCTCAATGTGTAGAGAAAAATGGAAAGATCATACTAGGGAGATGAGAAAACTGGTTGGACTAGGTATGGCTCGTAGCATACTCCCAAACTTGAATGTAAGCACACTTGTCCTGAAAAACAAAACTCTGAAAACAAAACAAAGGAAAACTAAAAACAAAATAGAACTAACAACAATCAACAAAAAAAATGAAAAACAAAACAAAATTTTTTAAAGGATATGGCTTTTTGAAGTGGCCTCAGTACCACTGATTTCTCCTTGGGTTACCTCCCAAGTAGTGCTAAGTTTATTGTCTTCAGCCAGACTGTGTGACTCTCAAGTAATATGCTGGACAGATTGGAGGGTCACATCCTCATCTCTAAATTGAACGCCCATCTCCATATAAGGCTTCACCCGGTGTCCATGCACCTTGAAAGTTTGATTCTTTTCTTTGCAATAGGCCTCCACAACTCCATGAGGATAAACAGGATATTTCTTGGTTCTTTCCTTACACAACTCATCATTTTCATATCCACCATGCTTCAACTCCAAATCTGGTGCCCTGCCAATAGAAGGATCAAGAGTTGTGTTAGTAGGCACAAGAGTCTCAAAGGAAAGTGTGTACCTTCTTAGATGAGGTGCAGAAGCCTCAAGGAAGTGCATGGCATCAATGATGTCGATAACAAGTTCATGCTCCGGCTCTGTGAGGTTATGAGTCATGGCAAACTCCAAGGGATCAATGCTGTGTACTTGCAAAATTTCTTTAGCAGTACTTTGGACCACATCAATATTGAAACACTCCTGATTATCTTGTAGTGACTTCATTGCATCAAACACTTTGAACTCGACCTTTTCCCCATTTACTTCCATGCTTATAATACCATTTTTAACACATATGTTAGTATCAACAGTGCTCATGAAGGATCTACCTAAAATAATGGGTAAGGACGATGGCATGGGTGATTCTTCCATATCCAGGACAACAAAATCAACAGGCACAATAAATTTATCTACCTTGACCAAGACATTTTCTAAAATACCTCTCGGTCGCTTGATGCTTCTGTTAGCCAATTGCAATGTAATTGAGGTTGGTTGAAGTTCCCCTTAACTCAATTTCTGATAAACCTCATAAGGTAGCAAATTGATACTTGCCCCCAAGTCTAACAAAGCATGGTCAAAGAGTTTGTCACAAATCCTGCATAGGATAGTAAAACTACCTGGATCTTTTAGCTTAAGTGGTAACTTTCTTAACAAAACCGTACTTACCTCCTCGGTTAATGCAACTTGCTCATGCTTTTGAAACTTTCTCTTGTTAGTACAACAATCCTTTAAGAACTTGGCATAAGATGGAATCTGTTTAATTGCATCAAGTAAAGGAATATTGATTTCAACTTTCTTTAAAGTTTCAAAAAAATCCATCAATTGTTTTTCTTTCTTGGGCTTCACTAACCTTTGAGGGAAGGGTGACAATGTCACATACTCCCTCTCAATTACCTCTTTGGAGGTTGTGGCTTTTGTTGGAGGTGCTTCTACTTCCTTTTCTGTTCCTACCTTGTTATTAATGACCTTACCACTCCTGAGAGATGTCACAGCATTGACCTGCTCATGTCCTCTTGGATTGGGTATTGTTTGGGATGGAAATTCACCCCTCTTTCTTTCGCTCATCTCCTTGGCCATCTGCCCCACTTGTGTTTCCAATCTCTGAATGGCCTGGCTAGTTGTTGCTTCCAATTTTTGAATAGACAGACTAGTCTGAGCATTAGTCTGTTGCTGTGCAGTTATGAACTGGCTTATGGCCCCTTCAAGATCATTCTTTTTTTTCTCTGGATTGGGTTGCATCACTTGTGGTGGAGCTTGATAATTATTCCCCTGCTGAAAATTTCTTTGCTGCCCTTGTGGATTCTGCACATTCTGATTGTTACTCCATGAGAAATTGGGGTGGTTTTGCCACCCTGCATTGTAGGTGTTGGAATATGGATTGTTCTTTGAAGGATAATTATTCTGACGCACATAATTTACTTGCTCCTAATCTGTGAATGAAGACATCAAACAAGTCTCAGTGGTATGGTCAGAATGGGAACATATGACACATACCTCAACTTGTGTAATCTGCCGAATGGGAGAGATGTTCTGAGAAGTCATGGCTTTCACTAGCATGTCTAATTTCCTCTCCATGGTCGCCATCTGATTATGAACTCCATTGTTAATATTGACTTCATACACGCCCTTTCCTTTGAGTCCTTGCCTCCCTTGAGATGAGAATTGTTGGGAGTTCTCGCTCAAAGTCTCAAAGAGTTCTATGGCTTCTTCACTACTTTTCTCCATTAGCACGCCTCCACACGCTGACTCTACAAGACTTTTATTAGGATTATCTAAACCCTCAAAGAATGCTTGTACCTGATCTTTTTGAGATAAATTGTGATGTGGACATTTGAGAAGTAGTTCATTGAAGTGCTCCCATGCCTCGAAGAAAAGGTCTCCATCTTTTTATTAGAAGGTTTGAATCTCCCTCCTCAATTGTCTTATCCTTTGGGCTGGAAAGAACTTCTTAAGAAACTTTGTGGCCTACTCCTCCCAGTTCTGAATAGACCTTGCAGCCAAAGAATTCAACCAAAGCTTAGCATTATCTTTTAAAGAAAAAGGAAAGAGAATTAACCTGATATGCTCTGAAGTTAAGCCATGAATGTTTTGCGTCTTGCAAAGATCAAAGAAATCCCGAATGTGTAGATAAGGATCCTCCATAGGTGTGCCTCTATAGTGTGGAACCATATTGAGCAGGTGAGGCGACAAATTAAAATTGCTCTGCACATTCGGTTGGAAAGCAATGCAAGAAGGTTGATTGAGATTCTGTGGAATGAAGGAACTTTTCATCGGCTTTGGCTCGGGCTGATTTTCTATACGTGCTTCTGCCATCTCTTCTTCAACTTTGAATTCTACTTTTGTTTCAGAGTTGTCTCTTTGCTCTTGAGGTTGGCGAATAGTGCGTTCGATCTCTGGATCGTATGGAATAACAGCTAAATTCTGAGATCGACGACCTTGCATGTGAAAATTTGGTTTCTGTAGTGTGCAGCAGCTTTAGTGCTGCAGTTTTAGAAGAAACGCTCGATCCCCCTTAGAACAGAACAGAAAACCAGAAACTGAAACAGAAGTGAGACTTTTTTTTTTAGATGAAAATTAACAACAATAACAAAAGTAAAAGGAAAAACTTTTAAACACAATTTTAACACAATCCCCGGCAACGGCGCCAAAAATTGGTGGTACAAATATCCACCTAAATAAATAGGCGAATAAATGTACGTTTTACTCGCAAGTGCACAAGATAGTATAGACGGCAAAACGAGATCATTCCACGAGATTGGTAAAATATGTTTAAAAAGCAATTCCTAAGAAAATATCTTTGAATAGAACGGATTAAAATTGAATTGAAATAATAAGAATAAAGGGTTAGGGCTTCGATATCCACGTCTAATCATACTCAAATAAGGTAAACAATATGCACAATGCTACATTCATGTCAAGATACTCAATGTTTGTCAGCCTAAAGGCATGGGTGTATACTCCAAAAGCTATTGATCTCCCTAAACAACGAGATTAGGCATGGGTGTATACTCTAACCCTTTTCTTTTTTGAGGGATTTAGCATGGGTGTATACTAAGTTGTTCCTCAAGAAAACATAAATCTATGGAGATCGGCAAACACACTAAGACCTAGAACATGGTGTATATTCAGGTCTTTCATGTTGATTACCCCAAGAACCCGCAATTGGTTCTTTTGTCACTCTACTAGGCCCAGGACTCGGTCATCCAAATTGACCTAGGTAACACTCTACACATGTTATATGCATAAGATGATACATAACCCATATGAAGAACGAACAAAAACCCGAGATAAATCAATTAAGCATAAAAACATGAATTGTAGCAAGACAAATTGAAATCTTAAAGTGACATGATTAGGGCTTCAATTGAGCCTTAACTAAAGTATTAGCTACACATAATTCGGATGAAAATCATCCTCATAAGAAAATAACAAAGAAAAACTAAAAAGAAAGAAAGAACTTAAAAAAACCCTTCTTTGAAGCCTTTGATTCTTCTCCTCAAGCTTGTGTGTTTGTTTTGGAGAACTTAGGGGAGTATTTTTATAGAGTTTAGGAACAACCCTAGTAAATTTCGTGCACTCTAGGAAGTCCAAAATCGATTTGGAGTAGGTTTAGGATTTTTCCAAATCGAGTCTGCCGACGTTACTGTTCACCGCGCAAAGTCGCTCGAGCCACCCTAATAAGTCACTCGAGAAAACCTTATCTGCTTTTGATTTTGCTTAATGATTTGTTCCTCTTTGAGTCCTCTTTCCAACGCCCTTGACCTTGCCTTAATCCAAGTTTTGAGCTAAGAGTTATGGCCAAAATAGTGCACAAGGGTCAAATGCTCAGCAGCTTTGCAACGGTTAATGTGTTTTAAGCCCGAGATGATAGAATTGATTTTTTTTCTTCCAAATCCTACAAAATACAAGAAAAACACAAAAACAAGACAAAACATCATATTATAATGAAACTAAGGGATTACCATATGTGAATTAAGGGGCTTGAATGTGTAACATTCAGCACTTATCACCAGTTCCAAGTCATGAGTGGGGTAGTTCTTCTCGTGATCCTTTAGTTTTTTTTTTTTTAGGTATAAGCTATAACCTTGCCTTTGTGTATGAGCATGCATCCCGATTCCTAACCTTCAGCCTCCAAAGGAAGAGTGAGTACAGGTGCTGTCACCAATCTATGCTTTAATTCTTGGAAGCTTTTCTCACATCCTCAGTCTAGTCATAGCGAGCATTCTTCTTTGTCAGTGCGGTCAAGGGACTTGAGCATGGTGAAACCTTCCAAAAATCTTCGATAGTAACCATCTAACCCGAAGAAACTCCGAATCTCTTGGACATTGGTTGGTCGCTGTAACGCCCTAGAATTTAAAATAAGGATTATAAATCACGTTAAATAGGTAAAGGCAAAATGGTAATTAAAAGTAAGAAAAATAAACACTTAGAAAAAATTCAGAAAAATTCAAAACTGTCACCCTCCATTCGACCGGTGGTTTTCCCGTTTTGACCGGGCGAGCTCCAGGGAGCTCCGTTCCAATAGCTGTTCTAAGCGGCGGTCGACCTGAGCAATTTAAAAAATTAAAAGTGAGCTCTAGAGCCATCCATTCTAATGGCCGTTCAACTGGACCACTCTGGGATTCAAGTCAGTGTTGCCCGTTCCAAATGGGCGTTTGACCGGCAACAACTTTAGGCATTGGGCGTTCGACCGGCTGCATTTGCCCGTTCGAAAGGACTGAACCTATATAAGCTGGAACCCAATTTTTCCAGCTTATTTCACTCGTTTTCTCTTCTCTCTCCCTCCATTCTCTCTATTCTCTCTCCTAGCGTTTTGCCCAAACCCTAATGCATTGATCTTGGAGGTTCCGATCATCATTTCTAATGCCGGAATCGTGATCCTCGGTGTCAGAAAGTTAGTTCTACAGATCGTTTCGAGGTAAAAATTCTCAAAACCCTAACTTCTCAATGCCTATGCTATATTCTTGAATGTATAGCTTATGGATAGTTAATTCCTTAGGATTCTTATTGGTTTGTGCTCAATTTACATCGGGTTGAAGTTCCGTGGTGCATATGTAGCGGGCATTGCTTGGACATTGGTTTAGAGGTCAATTCAACAAGCGAAATTAGTAAGTATTTATACTTACTGAGAGTGATACACACCTTAAAGTGTTTTATGTTTTGTTTTCAATGTTTAGCAGATGTACTAGCTAAACAAATTAAATGTTTAAAAGAAATTGAAGGAATAATATGATGGTTTAAAAGACGAACCGATGATATTTTATGTTAACATGTGACTCGTGTTTTTGATTATTTTCTTGAGACTTATGATGATTTGATGAGTGATTGATGATTAGTTTTTGATGACTTACTGATGTTTTATTGTGATTTGTAAACATGGCGAAAAGATTGATATATTGAGATTT
Organism: Betula pendula; assembly: GCA_900184695.1. Classification (NCBI taxonomy): domain Eukaryota; kingdom Viridiplantae; phylum Streptophyta; class Magnoliopsida; order Fagales; family Betulaceae; genus Betula; species Betula pendula. The sequence continues at coordinate 195,333 of FXXK01000288.1, forward strand.
ATGATGTTTCATTGAGATTTGATTTTGAGAAAAAAAAAGGTTTATGACAAAAATGNGCTAAACAAATTAAATGTTTAAAAGAAATTGAAGGAATAATATGATGGTTTAAAAGACGAACCGATGATATTTTATGTTAACATGTGACTCGTGTTTTTGATTATTTTCTTGAGACTTATGATGATTTGATGAGTGATTGATGATTAGTTTTGATGACTTACTGATGTTTTATTGTGATTTGTAAACATGGCGAAAAGATTGATATATTGAGATTTATGATGTTTCATTGAGATTTGATTTTGAGAAAAAAAAAGGTTTATGACAAAAATGTTTGCATGGTATTTATGAGTAAAGTAAGCATGAAAAGAGCATATGTATGAAGAATATAAAAATGCATGTAAACTCATGACACAGGGGTTGTAAATATTTTGTGTGCTAAACCCATGACACAAGGGTTATAAATATCTTGTGTGCTAAACCCATGACACAGGGGTTGTAAATATCTGTGTGTTAAACCCAAGCCACAAGGGTTTTAAAAAGCTGTGTGCAACGGAGTAAGAGATAAAAAGATAGAAAAAGCATTGCATGGTGAACATGATGAATTTATGATTGGGTTATGATGTATTTATATGATTGATTTATGAGGTGTTTCACATGATGGTTTATTGGATTTTTGTTATAGACGTATTATTATGCATATGAGGTTTCATGGACAAGCACATATATATATTCTTACGGCTAGCTGCATATGGATTTATGTTTTATTGCTTAGATATGTTTATATGCTTGTGTTTTCACACATAGGGAAATGAATACTTGTATATGGGTGTAGCTAAGTTATATGATATATTTATAACATAGTTGAGCACGTATGTGAATTAGTACAGGCAGAAGACTGGAACGTACATATATGTACCTAGCTATTATACTATTTCAGATGTTTTATGACTACATGTGTTTACTTCATCAGCTGCCTTATGTTTCAAAATAAATGTCATATTCTAGTAGCTGTTATTGTAAACTCATGTAAACTAACTCTTCGGTTCTTTACGAAAACTCAGTGGATTTTTATTCATTGAGACTGTTTACTTACTCATTCTCTTTTCCGCCTATATAATCATGGATGATCTCTATGGTTACATAGATATTGGTGCAGGTATTGAGAGCCTAGATGATGATCCCGTAGCCTACTATCTTCGCTATTACGACTGACGTCATGAGACATAGTTATTTTGTATAGACTTGATAGATAGTCTATTCTTTTGTACATGGTTGTGATGTGTTCACGAACATTATTTTGTATATTGGCTTGTGTTGCATGTGACACGTTTTTATAGCCATTATTTTTGTATAGGTCACAGTGTAAATTTTTAATCATTAGAATTATGTTGTCAGCTCTATGTGTATTGATTACTCCTTTGGTATATAAATGCTTCCGCTTAGTTTATATATAATGTGATATGTGACTTTGATGTAATAGATGTAAATCTCATAATACGTTGTGAGATACATGTATGACAAGTGTTTCTATCACCCTGTGACGATTAGTTCGGTTCATGATTACTGTATGTTTTCAAAAAAAAAAAAAACTATATAGCTATAGTGTAATTATGAATCGGGTCGTCACAGCCTATGGTATTAGAGCGTTCTTGCTCTGAGGGCCATTACGGGAGTAATAGGTTTTAGAACATCTAGGTAGGGCCTAGGTATAATGTCAGAGCTATAGGAGTTTAAAAGATTCCAAGTGAAACCTTAAGTAATTAAAGCTTCTTATGTCTCTCATGTTTGCATTATTTGTGTGCATTTGGGTGTCATATGCACATTCTACTTTTGATCTTCTTGTGTCTATGTGGATTACTCGGTTCTAATATAGGGACTTTGCAGAGTAATGCCTCTTAGACCCGAGAATCGTCATGGGCATCGTGCGAGGTATTTGAGGAATGATGATGAAGAGAATGGCGGTGCAGACCCACCACCACCTCCTCCTCCTCCTCCTCCACCTCTGCCACCTAACATGCCTGACCTAATGCAATTTTGGGCTCAAGCTACCCAATTCATGACCAGCATGATGGCAAACATGCAAACTATGCAACAGCAGCAGTTTGAACAACAACAACAATTCCAACAAGAAATGCATCAACAATTTCAGAACCAACTACAACCTCAACCACGAGACCGTGAAAGAGTAGAGGGTTGCTCATCCTCTAGCTTCTTTCGCCATAACTTCGAGTCATTTTATGGCTCAACTGGGCCAATAGCTGCTGACTCTTGGATTATAAACATCCAACATCTTATGGAGTCCCTTCAGTGTACTGATGCACAGAATGTTAATTATGCAAGCCTAAAGCTAACTAGGGAAGCCTCCCATTGGTGGTTGGCTAGAAAGAGGCTGATAGCAGAAGAATTGGCCAAGGCGTCCCTATCACATGGGAGCGGTTCAAGAAAGAGTTTGATGACCGATTCTTTCCACAAACCCAGCGACTTCAATGTGCCAGGGATTTCCAAGATCTTAAGCAGGGCACTATGATTGTAGAGCAATATGTCGCTTGGTTTAATGAGCTTTCTCGTTATGCTCCCACCCTTATAGCAGCCGAAGAATTGAAGGTCCACAGGTTTCTCTATGGCCTTATTCCGCGAGTCAGGGATAGAGTCATATGCCTCGGTATCAAGAACTACCTCGAGATGGTTGACAGGGCAACTCTTGCTGAGAAGAATATGAAAGAGGTAGCTACGAATTTTGCTCTGAAAAAGAGGAACTTACTGATAAGTGCTGAATGTTACACATTCAAACCCCTTAATTCATATATGTTAAAATCTTAGTTTCATTATAATATGATGTTTTGTGTTTTCCCTTATTTTGTAGGTTTTGGAAGAAAAGAAGTCAATTTCATCAACTCGGGCTTAAAACACATGAACCGTGCAAAGCTGTTGAGCATTTGACTTTTATGCACTATTTTGGCCATAACTTTAGCTCAAAACTTTGATTAAGGCAATGTCAAGGGCGTTGGAAAGAGGACTCAGAGAGGAACAAATCATTAAGCAAAATTTGAAGCAGATAAGGTGCGCTCGAGCGACCTTTCAGGTGTGCTCAAGCGCAATCATGCGCTGAGGAACAGTAACATCGGCAGCTTGTTTTGGAAAGACTCAAATCCAACTCCAACTCGATTTTAGACTTCCTAGGGTGCACGAAATTGACTAGGGTTGTTCCTAAACTCTATAAATACTCCCCTAAGTCATCCAAAACAAACACACAAGCTTTGACAGATGAATCGGAGGCTAGATCAAGAGCGGTTTTGGTTTTTCTTTCTTCCTTTCTTTATTTTCTGTATGTATATAGTTTAGTTCAAATTTAGTTGTTTTTAATACTTAGTTGGGGCTTGATTGAAGCCCTAACCATGTCTCTTTAAGGTCTTGATTGCCTTGCTACAACTATTTGTGATTCTTAATTGATTGTTCCGGTTTGATTGAATTCCTTGCATGTTTATGCTTGATCATCATATGCATGTGGTATGGATTTGTTATTTATGTCAATTTGGATGGCCGAGTCTTGGACATAATAGAGTAACGAAAGAATCCCATCACAGGTTCTTGGATTAATCAACATGAAGACAACTGGAATAGATGCCATGTTCTTGCCTGAGTGTGTTTGCTGATTTCTATAGTTTTATGCTTTCTTCAAGAACAACTTAGTAGATGCCATGCTAAATCCTTTAAGAAAGAAAAGAGTTAGAGTAGATGTCATGCCTAACTTGTTGCTTAGGGAGATCAATAGCTTTAGGAGTAGATGCCATGCCCTTGTGGCTGGCAAACATTAAGCATCACAATATGGTTTGTAGCATTGTGCATATCGATTCCCGAAAAGAGTATGATTAGTGGTGGATATCAAAGCCCAACCCTTTTATTTATTGTTTTCAATTATGTTGTTTACTTTATTTCATCACAATCATATTTTACTTCATTCAAGACATTTATTTTAGGAAATTCTCTTTAAACACAATTTATTAATCCTCGTGGGAATGATGTCGTACTTGCTCTCTATACTATCGTTTTGATCTTGTGCACTTGCGAGTAAAACGTGCATTTATTCACCTATTTATTTAGGTGGATATTTGTACAATAATTACCTCCTCGCACGCATCCATCAAAGAAACAAGCTGTAAGTAGTGGCTATAGCGCCTTTGAGAAAAGAAAAGCCCCAATGGCCTATACAAGTTCAAGGCCAAATTGTACTTGTGGGAAGCCGGACTTTGGGGATTGCTTAGTTGGCACTCATACTTGCTTTCAGTATGGCAAGCTCGGCCATATGAAACATGAATGCCCATAAAACACTGCGAGTAATATCAAGCCTCAGGGGGATAATTATCAGCCGAAGCAGCCGGCACAAGCAAGAGTCTACTCTCTTACTCCGGCCGACAATGAAGAAGATGAGCCTAGCACTGACATAGTCACAGGTACCATTCCCTTGTTTGGTCACCTCGTTTATTTCTTCTACATATGTGAAGCTTTGTAATATGAACACAAAACCACTTGAACAAAACATTCGTGTATCGAATCCTGTTGGAGATACGATAACATGTGTGAAGTATGTTGAGAATTGTCCTATAGTCATAGTAGGGAAGACTTTACCAGCCAGACCTGCAATGTTCAATATGCTTGTCTTCAATATTATTCTTGGTATGGATTGCCTATCGAAGAATGGGCGAATATTAACTGTCACAAGAGAGAAGTTGTATTCCGACTTCGGGATACCGAGGAGTTCAAATTCTATGGGTCTCATGTACGAGCTACTCCACCTCTTATCTCCTCTTTACAAGCAAGAAAAAGTATCAGGGATGGCGCATATGCCTATCTAGCTTATGTGACTGCTAAACCTGAAGTTGAAGCGAAGTTAGAAGATATTTCGGTTAGGGCTGTAAGCGAGCCTGTCCGTCCGACAGCCCGCTCGATACCCGCCCGGTTAAACTCGATCCGAACTCGAGCTCGGCACAGTAGAAATCCACCCGTTACTGTAGAAACCCACTCGATTAGTAAATGATACATACCCGACTCGCCCGACAAAACCCGATAGGGGCTCGTGAGTCCGGCTCGTTTAAGGATCGACAAAGCCCGCTCGCCCGACCCGATATGGGATCGTGAGCTCGGCTCGCGTAAGGCCCGACAAAGCCCGCTCGCCCAACTCGGCTCGTTAGCTCGATCAGTATTATATATATAATTATATATATATATATATATATATATATGATACTTAATCATTACATTTTTGATATTTAGTAATTTATATGATTGAATCACAAACACAACGATGAATTACAATCAGAATTCATTATTTGATCCCTCATTCAGCGCCTCTACCCCCAAATCCTCCCCCACGGCCTCTACCACCAAAACTCTCGTCCGACTACTTAATTTATGTTGTTTCAATCATATTTTGGTCCTCATTCCACGGCCTCTACCTCCAAATCCTCCCCCACGGCTCTACCACCAAAACTCCTCGGTCCCGACCTATCTAATTTATGTTGTTCAATCACTATTTTGGTCCCTCATTCCACGGCCTCACCTCCAATCCTCCCCACGCCTCTACCACCAAAACTCCTGGTCCGACCTATTTATTTATGTGTTCCAATCACCTATTTTGGTCCCTCATCCACAGCCTCTACCCCAATCCCTCCCCAAGGCCTCTACCACCAAAACCTCCTCGGTCCGACCTATCTAATTTATGTTGTTCCAATCCACTATTTTGGTCCCTCCTTCCACAGCCCCTATCTCCAAATCCTCCCCACGCCTCTACCACAAAACCTCCTCGGTCCGACCTATCTAATTTATGTTGTTTCAATACTATTTTGGTCCTCATTCCACGGGCCTCTACCTCCAAATCCTCCCCCACGGCCTCTACCACCAAAACCTCTCGATCCGACCTACCTCTACCACAAAAACCCATGTCTCGGCCTCCATCCCAAATTCCTCCCTGTCTGATGTACCATTAAAACCTCCTCGGTCCGACCTACCTCCTACCCCAAAAAGGTATTACCACTTATATTTATAGCTTAATTTGTAATACATAAATAGTAATTATGATAATTCAGATATATAATATATTATTAAATATTATTATATTATTTATATATATAGTAACTTAGTACTACATAATTATACTTAGTAATTTATATCTGATCAAACTCTTAACTCTTAGTTTTAAGTTTAATCAAATTGTAATATATTAGTATATACTAACTTTTACTTACATAAGTTACAGTTAGTAATTTAATATTGGTAATACTCTTAACTCTTAAGTTTTAAGTCTTAATCTTATAATATGTAATATATTATATATACTAATTTATACTAATTAAGTTATAGTTAGTTATTAATATTGGTAATCTCTTAAGTTTTAATCTATCTTATAATATGTAATAAATTATATATACTAAATAGTATAGCAATTAACTAGTTTATATTATATGTCATTTATATTAAGTTATGATATATAACCATTTATTTGTATAAGTCTACGAGTCTATGACATAATAACTGATTAATACAATAATACATATTAATTAATATGTCATATTACCTATGTATAATGTGTATATTTAACATTTATTATATCATTTATATTAATCACTTATAAGTACGTCATAAGTAGACTAACTATTGATTAGTTAGTAATTTATAATAAATTAATTAACATAGTATAATTTATAAGTAGGTATAACTTATAACTTATAAGTAGACTAAGTAGTTAATTAGCTATTAGCCGATTAGCCTATTAAGTTATTAACTATTCAATAAATAATTTATTTAATATTGGATTGTTTAAAGTTAATTATACTTAATTAATAATTATTATTAACTTAATTCTAGTTAATTAATATTTAATTCTAGTTAATTATATAATAACCAGCTCCAATTGAGCTTAGAGGTAATAAGAAGATCATTCACCTTTAAGCTCATATAATTACCTCTATTAAATAACGTGCATAGTTACCTATTTATTTATCATGACTATAGATTGTGTAGATGACTATAATTTAACTTTATGATTATGACTAAATTATGCAGTTCTCATAGTCCTTGATAAGCATGTAAGAGAACTACTTTCAATTGAATGATTGTGTGTTTTGGATATAAATCATATGTTTCCGATTTTGTAATTTGTGGGTATTAGACAGGAAAGGTAACATTGTACAAAGATATTAGTTAATTAATAAGTTTTATTATTAGATTAAATTTATTGATTAATTATTGATCAACTTTTATTCTAACTTACACTGCATATTAATGATTATACTTCTACATTTTTATTTTGCAATGTTAAATTATTTTATTCTAACAATTTAAGGATATGTACTTGATTCCGCAATTTTTATTTATACTTGCACTTAATCCTTTATTTTATTTTACTGGAAAGATTCGGTTGAAATGTAAACTCACTTAATATTCTTGCTTCTGTCTGAATTTCTATGTTTAATATTCTTTTAAAAAAAATTATTTAAAATTGTACAGGGATTAATATTCGTATATAGGACAAATTATATTGATAGAGACAACACGTTATATATTTCTCACAACAATATGATACTGGTTGGTTGTCGTCAAAGAATTCTATGTAATTAAATATATATCTTTGTATCTACTTGGAGTTGGTTGCGTTGAAGCAAAGCACGGCTAATAATTTGAATTTGATTGGTTATGCATGTATCGCAGTTCATGAATATGAATTACTATGCATTCTAGAACCATCAGGTACAATAGCAATCGCTATCCTATTGTGGATGGTAAGTTGATTTGTTTATATGATAATTTGGATCTGAGCTCATCAGTAGTTGCGCTTGTAGGATAATATTTGGACATCTGCGTTTTTTGAAAATCGAAATCACACGTCCCAAGCAACCTTTAAGCCGTCCGATCCTTATCTTCAGCTACCAACCGTTGGATTGATTTCAATGGATAACAGCTGTAAGGCACCCAAGGAAGAGGAATTTTATGGTGCAGTCCGTGCGGAAGAGGAATAAATGAAGCTCACTAATCCAACAGCCAAATTTGATCCGAAAAAGTACAGATCAAAATAAACGGTAAAGATTATTCCATCTGTAGGCATAGATCCGGTTTCACTAAAATCGCCCGTGGAGGATAATTTCTGAAGTGGAACGTTTTTTCATGCGCGCACAGTAAAACCGCAGGTTTAATTAATACAAAATTTCAAACGTTGCATGCCTCTCAGCCGTTCGATTAAATCTAGATGACTCCCAGCCGTTCGATCCTTATCTTCAGCAAATCTACCGCATTTTCCGCATTTAATATTTTCACCTACCTCGCACGCGTGATATCATCTGGCCGTTCATTCCGCACGCCTCAACACATCTGGCCGCTCGTCTAAGGGTTTGAGAAACCCTCTCGAATCTCTCATCTCATTTGGTCTACCGTCTATTCTTCACATCTTCAGTCTCTTCTCTTCTCTCTCAGTCTCACAGACTTCTCTTTTCTCTTCCTTCTTCTATGATCAGGGTTTCGAGGGAGATGGGAGTGGTGCAGAGAGACGACTGTGGGATACGAGCATTTAATGCTCCATTAAATGCTCCTGTCTGCCCATATACCTACTTCTTTGAGCGAATAGTTCCCATCCAACCATTGGATTTTTGGATCCAACGGTTGGAGGATTTCCTGAAGATATTTGGTGCGATTTAGGGCATTGGATGGGTGTTGTCCTGTCTGGCTGTCTCATTTTGAACTAGGCCTCCCCCCTCGTTCCCTCATTCTAATCTTCTGTTTGCTGCGCCTACATTTTTTGTCACTTGATTCGAGA